>CAUYUJ010017810.1:55000-67500 GCA_963575745.1 Prorocentrum cordatum
TGGCCGTCTGGGGACCATGTAAGGCGTTTGGGAAGCGTCTGGGGCAGTCTTGGAATCCTCTTGGGCCCGTCTTGGGGGGCATCTTAGGCCCTCCCCCTCCCTTTGAAAAGGGGGCCCCCTGGCTCCGGAACCCGATTCCTACCCCACCACCCACTACGCACCACCCAATACGCACCACTCACGACTCACTACTCAGTACTCACTACCCAGCACTCACTACACCCCGGTGACAAGGCCAGGGCCGGCGCCGCTATTCAGAGGAATTCCTGGAGCCAGGCATCATTCGCTGCTCGCTACTCGCTAACTACTCGCTACTCGCTACTCGCTACTCCTTTCTCCCTACTCCTTTCTTCCTGCTCGCAACTCGATGCTCGCAATTCGCTGCTCCCTTCTCCCTACTCGCAATTCGCTACTCGCAACTCGCTGCTCGCTACTCCCTACGCGCTATTCGCTACTCCCTATGAGAACTACACGCTCACTACTCACGACCGGCGACTCACGACTCACTACTCCCTACTCCGTACTCCATACCCCCTACTCTCTAATCGCGGCCAACGACTCACTCCGTATCCCCTACTCTCTTTTCACGGCCTTGCTTTTCTGAGGACCTATTGGATATGTGAAACTCCCGGGATTTTTCGATTTCTGGAATGTCGGGATTTTCTGGATATACTCACAACGCACTACCCAGATATACTCACAACGCACTACTCACAATGCGCCACTCACCACGCATCTTCTCTATCCCAAGAATTTTCTAAATATTTGTTGGATTTCTGGAATTTCTGGAATGTCCGGAATTTCTTGAATTTCTGGAATTTTCTTGAATTTCTGGAGTTTTTTTTCCCCCCCCCCCCCCAACCATCCTGTGGTGTTGGGTCCTCGTTTTGAAGAGACGGTGCCCCGCGTCTCCTTCCTTCCTCCTTCCTCCTCCTCCGCTTCCTCCCCCTCCCATCATCATCATCATCATCGTCATCATCATCCTCATCATCATCATCATCATCATCATCATCATCATCATCACCATCGTCATTGTCATCGTCGTCATCGTCATCGTCATCACCCACTTCGGCACACCCCTCACACGTTTCGTGGCCCCATAGGGAACCCCACCGAAGGCCCCAGTGCTGCCGCCCGCATGCGTCCCGCACGCCCAATTCGGCACACCCCTCACACGCTTCGTGGCCCCATAGGGAGCCCCACCGAAGGCCCCAGTGCTGCCGCCCGCATGCGTCCCGCACACCCAATTCGGCACACCCCTCACACGTTTCGTGGCCCCATAGGGAGACCCACCGAAGGCCCCAGTGCTGCCGCCCGCATGCGTCCCGCACACCCAATTCGGCACACTCCTCAAACGTTTCGTGGCCCCATAGGGAGCTCCTCCGAAGGCCCCTGTGCTGCCGTCCGCATGCGTCCCGCACACCCATTTCGGCACACCCCTCACACGTTTCGTGGCCCCATAGGGAGCTCCACCGAAGGCCCCAGTGCTGCCGCCCGCATGCGCCCCGCAAACCCAATTCGGCACATTTCTCACACGCTTCGTGGCCCCATAGGGAGCCCCACCGAAGGTTCCAGTGCTGCCGCCCGCATGCGTCCCGCACACCCAATTCGGCACACCCCTCACACGCTTCGTGGCCCCATAGGGAGCCCCACCGAAAGCCCCAGTGCTGCCGCCCGCATGCGTCCCGCACAGCCCATTTCGGCACACCCCTTCACACGCTTCGTGCCCTAGGGAGCTCCACCCGAAGTCCCAATGGCTGCCGTCCGCAGCGTCCCGCACACCCATTTCGTCACCCCTCCCACGTTTCTGTGGCCCCACTGGGGAACTCCACGAATGCCCCAATGCTGCCGTCCGCAATGCGTCCCTCACACACATTTCGTGCGCACACCCCCTTCACACGCTTCGTGCCCCACAGGAGAGCTCCAACCGAAAGAGCCCCATGTTCTGCCGTCCCGCATGCGTCCCGCCACCCATTTCGGCACACCCCCTCACCCGTTTCTGGCCCCACAGGAGGCATTCCCACCGAAGGGCACCCATTCGTTTCTTTGTGCTGCCGGCTCGCATGACGTCCTCCCGCCCATCTCATTTCGGGCACACCCCTCACACGCTTCGTGGCCGCCGATAGGGAGCTCCACCGAAGGCCCCATGGCTGCCGTCCGCCTGCGTCCCGCACACCCCTTTCGGCACACCCCTCACACGTTTCGTGGCCCCACAGGGAGCTCCACCGAAGGCCCCAGTGCTGCCGTCCGCATGCGTCCCGCACACCCATTTCGGCACACCCCTCACACGTTTCGTGGCCCCATAGGGAGCTCCACCGAAGGCCCCATGGCTGCCGTCCGCATGCGTCCCGCACACCCATTTCGGCACACCCCTCACACGTTTCGTGGCCCCACAGGGAGCTCCACCGAAGGCCCCAGTGCTGCCGTCCGCATGCGTCCCGCACACCCATTTCGGCACACCCCTCACACGTTTCGTGGCCCCACAGGGAGCTCCACCGAAGGCCCCATGGCTGCCGTCCGCATGCGTCCCGCACACCCATTTCGGCACACCCCTCACACGTTTCGTGGCCCCACAGGGAGCTCCACCGAAGGCCCCAGTGCTGCCGTCCGCATGCGTCCCGCACACCCATTTCGGCACACCCCTCACACGTTTCGTGGCCCCACAGGGAGCTCCACCGAAGGCCCCATGGCTGCCGTCCGCATGCGTCCCGCACACCCATTTCGGCACACCCCTCACACGTTTCGTGGCCCCACAGGGAGCTCCACCGAAGGCCCCAGTGCTGCCGTCCGCATGCGTCCCGCACACCAGGTGTGTGGCGTGCCGACATGGGCGTCGCGGCGCGCGGGCGCTGCCGTCGGGGTTCCCAGGGAAGCCCCCTGCAGAGGCGACGCTCAGAGTCACGAGTACCGAGAGTCACGCAGACCCAAACTGTTCACAGTCGTATACATACATTTACACTGGGCGTATCCATGCACGCATTCATGCGAATAGAATCAATCGCGCGCAGATTCATTCATAATCAGACTCGCTCGCGATCCGACTCGCACGCGCTCAAGCTTTCATATTCGGACCTATCGTCTTCGTTCGTGTTGTGTACACTGCCACGCATTTCGGCACACCCCTCATACGGCTCGTGGCCCCATAGGGAGCGCCACCGAAGAAGATATTCACAATTGCGGTACTCTCAACTGCATATGGTTGGGTCCTTCGCCAGGCTTTATATATATATATATATAATATGGAATTTCTGGGGTTTCTGGAAATGCCAGAAATTCTAGAAATTCCAGAAATTCCAAATAATCGAAAGACAATCTCAACATTCCGGAAATTCCAGAAATTCCCGACGTTCCATACATTCCTTGCGAACTCGTCAATCTCAGAAATTCACAGGAGACCTAGAAATTCCAGAAAATCCAGAAATCTAGGAAATCCAGCATTTGCAGAAATTCTAGAAATTCCAGAAAGTCCCGGAAACCCAGAACTGCTAGAAATTCCAGACATCCCTAGGAAATCCAGAAATTCCAGAGATTCCAGAATTTCCAAATATTCTAGTTTTCCAAGAAAATCCAGAAATTCCAGAAATTCTAAACATTCCAGAAATTCCCGGAAAACCCAGAACATCTAGACATTCCAGAAATTCCAGAAATGCAAGAAAAAATTAAAAATTCCAGGAATTCCAGAAATTCTAAAAATTCCTCGGAAGAGCGGCCCGGCCGTGGCTCCCACTGACGGTTTCGCCCTTTAGATCGGATTTCTAGCGGGGGGGGGGTCATTTTCAACGTTTTTTCTTGAGAAGTGTCTCCCCGCTGCGGGAAGGGGTTCTCGAGTTTTTTCCCGCTCTCCAGGTTTTTTCCCATTCGAAAGACATGTCTAGAGGGAAACTCTTCGGCAACGCCCATCATCGGAGGCGCCCCCCCCAGACTGGCTCAAGGGTCTGAAAGGCAGCGCTAACGCAGCTTCTTCGGTCAGCACTTTAACCGTGCACTTTCTTTCGCATTCATTTCCTGGCCCCCCTGTTTCGTCCAGTTTCCTGATGCTCGCTATTGGGAAGGCGCAGTGCACCGCGTGCGCGGTGGCGTTTCCTTTGCAGAACGTGCCCGCCACGAGCGCCGAGGCGACGCAGGCGGGAGATCGTGTTCATCGCGTCTTCTCTAAGCACAACGCCTCGCGAATGAGTACTCATGCGCAGGGCGCGACGAGAGACTTCAGCGCCGTCGAGGTCCTCAACTTGGCCGACGCGGACATCAACCTTGCAGCACTTCGTAACAGCTTTTCGGACGGGGCCCACGGGTACATGGCTAGCTTTGTCACGGGGCTTGTCGCTCGTTTTTCGTTGGCGGGGTTCAATGGCGTCGAGGTTCTGAATCTGACTGCCGCGGACAGCGACATCCAAAGCTGTGCTGGCGCGTTTCCTGCTGGGACCTTCGGGTATGTGATCAGCCGCGCCGGAAAAGTTGCTCGCTTCTCGTTGTTAGGGTTCAACCGCGTCGATGTCAGCAACTTGGCCACCGCGGACGGCGATTTCAATTGCAGGAGTTTTGGATTTACGGACGGAAACTACGGGTACGCGATTTCGACGAACGGGAAAGTCGCTCGTTTTTCCTTGTCTGGGTTGGGCAACGTCGAGGACCTCAGCTTGGGCTACGCAGGGTATTTCAGCGGCGGGTTTACAGATGGGACTCACGGGTATTTAACCCCTCTGTCGTTGAACCTAGCTGGAAGAGTTGTTCGTTTCTCATTGTCTGGGTTCAACAATGTCGAGGCCCTAGCGGTTGGGGTTCGCATGTTTAATGGCGGCTTCACGGACGGGCCCCACGGATACTTGGCCCCGTGGTTCGAAGACGGCGGGCCACATTCTGGAAAAGTCGTTCGTTTCTCGCTGTCAGGGTTCAACAGTGTCGAGACCCTCGACTTGGAAACCGGGGGCAGCGGGCTCAGGGGGTTCGGCGGCGGCTTTACAGACGGGACGCACGGCTACGTCGTTCCACATCGTGACTTTTCAAAAGTTGTTCGTTTCCCGCTGTTTGGGTTCAACGCCATTGAAGTCCTCAGCTTGGCCGACGAGGACGGCGAGCTCAGGGGATTCTATGGCGGTTTCGCAGACGGGACTTACGGGCACGTGAACCCGTATTATAGAAACAAAGAATTATTTGGTTTTGGATATTCTGGAAAGTTGGCACGATTTGCAGTCGCTCCGCATGCTGGGCCGACGCTTGCGCCGACGCCAACACCGACGCTCGCGCCGACGCCAGCGTCTGCAACGGGCGACCCGCATCTGCAAAGCATCTACGGTGAACGGTTTGATTTGAGGAGGCCTGGCAAGGCCGTTTTGATCCAGATCCCGCGCGGAAAGGCCGGCGACGACGCGCTGCTCACCGTCATGGCGGATGCGCGCCAGTCGGGCGCACATTGTGGGGAACTGTACCCAGCTGCCTGCGGCAAGTCCCACCGCCATGCCAGCCCAGGTATATCGGTGGTCTTTGCGCGAGGGAGCGCGGATTCCCTAACTTGTGATGCATTGTATCTCCAGGCTCGATGGCGCTGATGATGGTGATGATGATGATGATGATGGTTCGGATGATGATATTGATGCCGATGACGATTCTGACGTGCACGATGATGAAATGAAGACCAGGACGGTGATTGGGACCCTGATAAGGATGGCATCTGAAGATATCAGGATGATGTTGAGGAGGGGGGGTGGAGGAGCTGGATGAGCATGAGGAAAAGAAGGGGTAATTCCGTCACGTGCGACATCTATTGTCTTCACTTCTCGAGGAGTGCTCGTAGACCTCATTTGGGGCGTCTTGGGGCTGTGCTGGGCTTCTGTGGGACGCGCGCCGAAATCGTCGCAGGTGACAGCCATCGTTGGTGATCTTGAGAGCAAATTGGGCCGTCTTCTTGGAGCTGCGGTATCTTGAGCCGTCTTTGAGTCATCTTGGCTTCGGGAACGCCGATCTTTCATTGTCTACGAGGAATTTGGGCCTCGGGAGCGCGAGCCGGTGGCATCTAGTTGGTTTCGGCATATCCCGCCTCCTTGGAGCTTCTTGGAGCCCTTTGGGGGCTCCTGGGGGCCTCTTGGGGGCCTCGTGGGGTCATCTTGGCGGCCTCTTGGGTCGGGGGGCTTGAATTTCCGCCCTCGGAGGCCGGCGTCTTTTTGGGCGGTGCCGAAAATTGCCCTCCCCGAGGTCATGCGGGAAGCCGCAAGGCGACGCGCGTAGCTTTTACCGAATGCGAATCGGTTGTATTTTTCGAAGGTTGTGGCCCCGGGAGAGGGCCCGGCGCGCGCGGGGAAGCGCGTCCCGAGGGGGGGAGGTGCTTAAGAGGATCCACGGGATCCCTGCCAGACAGCACTTGGCATTCTGGCACGGCTGGGAGTGCCGGGGGGCACGGCGGCGGATTTCCAGACGCTGGGCGTGGGCCAACGAGGCGCGGACAGGCGGATTTCTTTTCAGCGCCGAGGAGGTGAGCGGCGCGACTCTCCAGATGCCCAGCTGGACGAAGCTTGGCCCTGTGGAGCTGAAGGTCGTGCGCGGCTGCGCGGACAAGGGTGTGAAATACTTGATTTTTTACGTCAAGCACCTCGGAAATGCTGGCGCCGATGTCGGAGGGCTGCTGGGTGAAGACGACTGCGCCGATGCAGCGACTCCTTCAAATGGATGCCAACAGTTTATTTCGTTGGGGAAGCGGACGACTTCGCAGGAGGACGCCTCTGAAGCTCTCGCGGGCTTCCAGTAGCCTATCAGAGCACCGCGTGCATAATGTTACGACATGTAGATACCTTTCTGCCGGTGCCGCCAATCCTGGCCGCGCGCGCGCCCTTCGCGCGTAGCGCAGCACAGCGCGCGCGCGAAACACGCATATATATTTATATTTATATATATGATGGGAAAACCACGGACAACGCAACGCACGCAGGCACGCCACACTGCATGCGCAGCATACGCAGCGCAAGCCGCGCTCACATCACAAGTGTCGCGCATTCGCACAACGCAGCATGCCATCACGACAACAGGACACCCATCGCATGCGCACAACAGACAGACAGCGATACGACGCACATTCTTCATGCAGTTGTTCCCCAAACAGCTTGCTCAACGGGGTGCTAATGTGAGAGAAACTAACTCCGGCCGAGGGAACGCGGAGCAGAGACATCCTCACACAAATTTTATGGTTTTGGGTCTTCGCTTGAGACATCCTCACAACTCTCGTTTCTGAGTTGGCCGGGATTGGCCGTTTCGCCTGCGACATCCTCGGAAAGTTGCGCTCCGGGGCGCCGCGCGAGAGGTGGTCCGGGCCGTTTCGCTTGAGACATCCTTGAAACTCTGAGCCCCGAGGTGCCGTGCGAGAGGTGTTCCAGGCCGTTTCGCCTGAGACATCCTCGGGGCTCTGAGCTCTGCGATGTCTTGCGCGAGGTGGTCCGGCCCGTTTCGCCTGAGACATCCTCGAAACTCTGACTTCGGAGATGCCGCGCGAGAGGTGGTCCGGCCCGTTTCGCCTGAGACGTCCTCGAACTTCTGAGCTCTGAGAAGGCCTTCGCGAGGTGGCCTGGCCCGTCTCGCCTGAGACATCCTTGCAACTTTGAGTTCTGAGATGCCGCGCGCAAGGTGGTCCGGCCTGTTTCGCACAAGACATTATCGCAACTCTTGGCTCTCACATGCTGCGCGAGAGGTGGTCCAGCCTGGGCGCCCAGAAGACCACGTGTTACATGTCCTCCACGGTGCCCTGCGAGCCTCAGGAGGCCCCAGAGAGGTCCAGGAGGCCGCGGGGCGCCCAGGACAGGCCCCAGGGGCCCCCGGGAGGCTCCCAGGAGGCCCCAGGAGGCCCTCTTCAGAACGTGTCAAGTTAATACACATCCGGTGTCGATTCGTTGATTTTTCTTGCTCTTGTGCCCCCCCCCATCCATTTTGACGGGCCCGAGCGGCCGCAGGTTAACCGCGAACCCGCGATAATAATGTGCCCCCCCCCCCCCCCTTTAGGTCTTTTGAGTTTATCATCGTCGGCCTAGGCGGTTTTCAAATGGGGGCGGGGGGCGCGGGGGCCGAACTTCATTATCGCGGGGAAAATGCACCATCGAGGTTACTTCCTTCTTATGTTGAGATAACAACATCAAGCGAAGCGAACGCGTTTTTGGTCAGGATGTCTCAAGCGAAACCATTAATTTTGGTAGGCAGCCTAAAACCAAACGCTCAATACTTCAAGGGTGCCCCAAGCGGAACCAGCAATTATTTGAGGAGGTCTCAAGCTAAGCGAAAATTTGTCGAGGATGTCTCAAGCGGAACAAGCATATACTCGAGGATGTCTCAAGCGAAATGAGAGATTTGTCGAGGACGTTTCAAACGAAACGAAAGATTTGTTCGAGGATGTCTCCAGCGAAACGAGCATGTTTTCGATGATGTATCCAGCGAAACGAGCACGTTGTCGAGGATGTCTCAAGCGGATCAAGCATGCATTCGAGGATGTCTCAAGCGATGCTAGCATACACTGAAGGACGTCTCAAGCGAAACAGTACGTTTCTTAAGGATGTCTCAAGCGGCACAAGCATATACTCGAGGGTTTCTCATGCGAGAGGGGAGATTTGTCGAGGAAGTCTCAAGCGACACGAGAGATTTGTTCGAGGATGTCTCAAGCGAAACAAGCAATTGCTCGAGGATGTCTCCAGCGAAATGAAAGATTTGACGAGGATGTCTCAAGCGAAACGAGAGATTTGTTCGAGGATGTTTCAAGCGAAGCGAGCACGTGTTCGAGGATGTACCCAGCGAAGCGAGCTAGTCTCCTGCTCCCGCCCGCAACCGTTCTTTCTTGAGCGCCTTGAGCTTTCGAGCTTCCGAGCCTTTCGAGCTTTCGAACCTTTCGAGCTTCAGCTCCCCGAGCCTTGGCGTCGCCCAAGGCGTCGAGCCCCCAGCTCGCCGAGGACGGCCAAGCCATCGAACTGCCCAAGCAGAATAACAAGGTTTTGGAGCAGATGCCCAAGCTGCTCGAGAAGCAGAACGAGGCCATCGAGGTGCAGAGCAAGACACTCGAGCACATCGCCGAGAAGGCAGGCTGCGCCGAGATGAGGCAGTGCCAATTGAGCGGCGAGGCTACCGACGCTTCGAGGATGACGAGCTTCTACTGCCGAGGCGGCTCCGCGCTGTGTCACAAGAACATCAAGAACGCTCTCCTCGCGAGCGTCCTCAAGACGGGGAGCCTTGGGGGCATCCAGTACGACGGCATCTTCCACGGCAAGGACAAGCGGCGCGGCGAGCTGCTCTGTGCGATCTTTTGCAAGACGCACATCGAGGGGGGCGCCGAGGTGTTCGACGGCTTCGACGACCCAGACACGAACGTCGAGAAGTTGTTCAGGATGTTGCCGAGCTTCCGAGCGGAGTTGCCCGACGAGGCCAAAACGCGCGACGCGCTCCTCGGCGACCGGGCCGAACTGATGCCCGAGGGGGCCGCGACCAAGGTTGTCAAGCAGGTCCTCGGCGAGATCCCCCAAGACCCCCCCAAGATCTGCAAGCGCTGCGCGAGGTGATGCTTCCAGTGAACAAGCAATTCAAGCCTGTCTTGCCGAGGGCCAGCGCCGAGAAGGGCAAGGGGCAGTTCGAGTCGGTAGCAATCGTGCCCAAGAAGGCCAAGGACCACTTCGACGAGTTCAAGCGGTTTTGCCTCGAGGGCGACGCAAGCGAGCGCATCTGCGCCACGAGCGCCATCGTGGCGCGGTGCTGGCAAGTCAGCAAGGTGGCCAAAGAAGGCTTTCGAGCTCGACGTGCACAAGTACACCGCCGCCAAGCACCTCAAGCGCGACGAGGACATCGAGGAAGAAGAAGCTCGAGCATCATAAGGTGTTCTTCGATGTTTACATCAAGACTAGCTTCCCGAGCTACGCCAATATCAACAGCGAGTGCGAGGAGATGAAGGTCGAGAAGACGAGCAAGCAGGAGTTCGAGAAGATCGAGATGGAGGTTTTAGCCGAGCAGGCCCAGCGCGAGGCTTCATCGAGGCCTCATCGAGGAGCGAGCGGCGATCAAGGCCCGTTCCCTCGAGCTTTCCGAGAGGTTTCCCGAGAGGCTTCGTCAGCCCCCTCTCGAGCGTAACACCGAGCGCAACTCAGTCGAGGCTCGATCCTCGATCGATCTTCGGATCGAGGCTCCGAGAGCCTCGGGCCATCGTTGATCCGAGATCACGAGATCTCGGACCCCTCGCCCGAGAACCTTGGACTCTCGATCCGAGGGGCGATCGAGGATCGAGCATCTGTCTCAAGGTCATTTCGTCTTAGATCCCTTCGTCGAGGTTCGATCCTCGATCGATCTTCGGATCGAGGCTCCGAGAGCCTCGGGCCGTCGTTGATCCGAGATCACGAGATCTCGGATCCCTGGCCCGAGAAACTTGGACTCTCGGTCCGAGGGTCGATCGAGGATCGAGCCTCCTACGCGAGCAGATGAAACATTTTTAAGTTTCATCAAGCGCTTGCAATTTTTATCTAATAATTTTTGAACTTTGGATTTTCGCTTCCATCTTCTCCTCTCCTCTCCTCTCTCCTCCTTCTGCTCCTCCTGATCCTCCTGCTCCTCCTCTTGTCCTTTATATATATATATATAGTCATGTTCCTTAGATGTTTATTGACCCTCTCTCTTTCTCTTTCTCTCTCTCTCTCTCTCTCTCTCTCTCTCTCTCTCTCTCTCTCTCTCTCTCTCTCTCTCTCCTCTCCTCTCTCCCTATCGCTCTCTCTCTCTCTTCTCTCTTTCTCTCTCTCTCTCTTCTCTTTCTCTTTCTCCTCTTCTCTTTCTCTTCCTCTCTCTCTTCTGCTCTCTCTCTCTCTTCTCTCCTCTCTCTATCTCTCTCCTCTCTCTCTTCTTCTCTCTCTCTCTCTCTCTCTCTTCTCTCTCTCCCTCTCTCTATCTCTCTCTCTCTTTCTCCATGTAACCTTATATCTCCCCCTCGCCGTGGCCCCCTGAAGAGGAGAGGGGGGGGGGGGAGAAGGGGGCAAGGAGGAGGAGGCCGAGGATGAGGAGGGGGATGGGTCGCGGCGAGGCCGACCGAGCAGAACGAGCAGAATATCGTGATGGGCGACGAACCCTGGAGCTACTCCACCGAGGCTGGCCGAGGCATCGAGCCGAGACTGGCCAGGGAGAGGCTCGAGGCCGTTGCGAGCTGGCCCGAGAACGTGCTTCCAGTGCCCGACTGGAGCTCGCTAGACGGCGAGTGCTTCGCAGTCGAGGACTTGCCGAGGGACTGCGAGGACGACGAGAACCCCTGCCTCCTCGAGCTTGCAGAGCTAGACCTCGAGCTCGCAGACGAGCAGCGAGAGATGCTCAAGCCGCCAGAGGAGCGCATGAAAACTATCCAGTTCCCGCGCGCCCTGGGAGGCCGAGTCAGGCTTCGCAAGGGAAACGAGCGCAAGAACAAGTGGGCGAGCAAGTTCCGAGGCCAGTGCCTGGGCAAGCTGGCGGCCAAGTGGAACCAGGCGAAGCGCGAGCAGAAGGGCCGAGGCGCACTCGAGAGCAAGAGCCGAGGCATCGCCAAAGCGAAGCTGACAGGGCGAGCCTCCAAGCCGAAGACCTCCTTCGCAGAAGAGCTCAAGCAGAAGCTGAAAGCGAAGCGTAACAAGACGGCAACAGACAAGAAGAAGCATAACGAGGGCCTCGAGCTTTGCAAGGACTCGCCCTGGCACGGCAAGATCGCGCGGGTCGACGAGGAGTGCTTGCACGAGGGCAGGCACGGCAGAGTTCAAGACGTCTGGCGCGTCAAGGACTGCGAGGGCGACTACCAGCTCCGGGTGCTCGAGGTCGAGACGGCGGCGATCTTCCAGATCCGCTCCAGCCAGGCACGAGGGGCAATGGGGCAAGGGCGGAAGCCGAGCAGAAGGGCCAGCGGAAGCGCAGCGGAAGTTGACGCGGAAGCCGAGCGGGAGTTCGCGCGGAAGCCGAGCGGAAGGCCCTCTCGGGTCGCTTCGGCGCCATCTCGAGGCCCCCGAAGGCGATCGAGAGGGGGCGGGCGACGATGCCGCCATCATCGGTGTTCCCGATGTGTTTTGAAGGGTCATGGCTCCTTGGGGGTCTCATTGGGAGCTGTCTTGTAGCGTCAGCGTTGCATGCTGGAGCATCCTGGGGCCGACGTGGAGGCGCCCCATGTTATATTAAGCCATCTTGGAGGTCATCTTGGGCCATACGAGGCCACATTGGGACCGCCTGGGGACGCGCTGGACGCCCCGTCGCCAGCCCCCCCCCCCGCCCAGGTCCAGGGGGGGCGGCAGACCCTTCCCCGAGGGGGGAGAGGGGGGTTGGAAGAGGAAGCGCCATGGGCCACCTACGCCGAGAGGGTTGCAGCCCTCTGGACGTAGGTGGCCTAGGTGGCCCGAGTGTCGAATCTCGCGCTGTCGACGCGGCGAACGGTGCAGCCGCGCCTCGCCGCGAGCCTTCTGGGGATGTCCGCGTCGCCCCGGACCGTCGCGGGAAGTTCGAGTCATGGGCCGAAAGTTGTCGACGTCTTCGTTCCGCGGGCCAAGCCGCGCCGG
>CAUYUJ010017810.1:70000-72500 GCA_963575745.1 Prorocentrum cordatum
CTGTCGGGGTCGTTTCCTGCCACAGCCAGGTCTTGAGCGTGCATGTAGGCGTTCCACTGTAAACGAGGGCGCCCTCTGAGGCGCGGCGTGCCCCAGTCCCTGGGCAGAATACGGTGGTCTTGTCCAGCTTGAAACACCATTGCTCTGGGCAGGCTGCCGGGCGGTCCCCTTGCCAGCTTGCCATAAACATTTACTTGGCGCTGTGATAAACCAACTGGTAACGGGCATGCTTCCGCTGCCGCCCGCGCATCAGCGTTGCTGACGCGATACAGGAAAACTGGCGCTATTTTGAAATTTTGTCGCAAGCATTTTGCCTGGAAGCTGTCAAGTCGATCCCGGTCCGCCTTCAGTAACATACAATATTCTAGCCCATATAACAATTTAATATTCACGCAAGCTTGCAACACCCGCAATTTGCGCCGTCGGCTCATATTCGCATGGCTCCACACTGTGCATCGTTTGTGGAATGCTCCGCTCGCTTCCCCGAGGCGCCGTGTGAACTCAGTTCCAGCTCTCCCATCTGCACTTAATAATCCGCCCACGTAAACTGCATGTTCTTCGCATTTGATTGCCTCGCCGTTTGGCCCAAGCAAAGTCTCGTTTGGATCGCACTCTCAATCCATTCAGATCCCGGATCCGTATTTCGATCCTAGCCCCGTTTGCATTATGGTCGAGTTCATATTGCGAAGTGGGTTGTTTGCCTTTCTTTACTTCCGATCAGACGCGATCATGCTCGCACAGTTGGAGCAAAAGGGGCATGCACAGCCAAGCAGGCCGCAGATGCTTTCTCCCTGGATGGAAACGCAACAGCCTTGCTGCAACGAGGGCGGGAACAAAGTTGTGCGATCGAGACGTGACCTCTGGCCCGCACACGCGAAAGCTTGGCACCCTGTCCCCATTCTGCTAGACGCCTTTCCAGACAGAGATAATGGCAATGTTCACATGCAGCTGGCGCGGAATCAGACTTTCGACATCAACGAGGAAGCCAGCTTATCTTTTAAGGTCACTTATAAAGTCGGTGGACAAAGTGAGCCATATACAGAACAGTGTAAGAAAGAGGGTGGTCTTCAAGTGGATAATCCCGGGATGATGTTTTTCCTTGCTCGTCCTGTACCACCGCATGTCTCGGGAGTGTTGAGCAACGGCAATGCGATCGAAGCCGTGCTGCACAAAACGAACCAGCCACATGACGGTGACACATGGGTGCCCCCGAGGCTTTCACATCATACCGCGGAATATCCACCAATCCGTGTTTGGCAAAAACATCCAGGTCACAAGAGGTCACAACAACCGTTTCTCACTGCTTGCACAATCGCACGCGCAGATGAAACAGCAAGTGTAAAAAATTGGACATCATATATGCACTTGGTGGGTGTGGATCATGTTTTTGTCTATATGGTAGAGCGAGAAGAGAGCTCGTACGATGCATACTTTTCAGACTTGGGTTCGGCGCGATTCATCACGCTTGTTCCTTGGCCGTTCTCGCCTGGCGGTTACAAAGCACGTTTGAGTCAGGTGGGTGCTTACGATAACTGCATGTGGAGGCAAAAACGTCGGGCAACATGGACACTACAAGCCCAACATGATGAGTACATCCAGCCCCTTGGAACATACCGCAATCTCAAAGAGCTTTTACATCATCATGGTAATCATATCTCTGTAACTGCTTTGGAAACTGGGTGGTTCAAGCTGTCATCAATTGGTCTTCGGACAGGTCCAAATGGACTTGAAGCGGTCGAGACACCTGAAGCAAGAAGACTATATAGCGACGAAGGACCAGCGGATGGCCTGAATGTTTTCTCGGAGGAGTTTTCATATCGAGCAGCAGCGCCTTTCGGAGTGCAAGTGTGCGAGGGTGGGGCTGCCTCTAACACCTGCAAAGCTTTCAGAGCAGGAAACAACTTCATGCATTTCTTCGCCAGGCCCGACGATGTCGTCCAGACTGGTGTGCATGCAATTGTAGAGTTTGTAAACGATTCTGTTGTACGTGGCTATTTTGATCCATTCAACGAAGCCCGCATCAATCATTTTTCTGAGTACGCGGGAGACAGGTACAAGCACGAAATCAACATAGAAATAGATTGCCAAGGCGGGCGTGAGAATGTGCCCCAATCGCGGGCAGCGTTTCTGAAAGACTCGTCGATGTTTGTCATGAGGACTTGTGTTGAGATGTTGTGGAGCTATGGGTATCTCACGCCAGAGGTTGAGGCATGCGTGAGCAGGAATTGGCAGAGGTCAAAGACCGACCGTATTGTCATGTATAGAAATGTGTCCGGCGATTCATTGTTTGAGCGCGGTGCCTCAGTTGTTTGCGAGTCGTTTCAATTTGAGTGAGCGGCCAGGGTCTTTCCTTGTCTTCGGTTTCCGCAGCAGACTTCGTACGACAAAACCACAGCTGCCGTGCCAGATTCTGCGCGACCATGTCACAGCGGGTTTTCCCCGATCAGGTTTGCCTACCGGGTTTTTACTAGGTTAAAGGTTGGTGCTTCCAATTGTAACT
>CAUYUJ010017810.1:75000-92500 GCA_963575745.1 Prorocentrum cordatum
CGCGGAGGCACCGTCTGAGGACAGACCTCGCGTCGCCAGGCTATGGCAAAGTGACATTTGGCGGACGCTCAAGGAGGCGTGGGCTGACTCCTCGTGGACTGGTGAGCAGTGTGATCGCTTCGACAGGTTGTGATCGATTGCCTGCGCTCCCCGCCAATCTCGAGTGGCCCGATTGGCTAGCGCAAAGCAGTCGACGACTGCGACTCGGCCAGACACCGGGCTCGCCCAGAGGGCGCCTCCGAGAAGCAGCTCGGGGCCCACATCAAGCGGCAGTGGGGCCAGAACATGACGCGAGATTGTGAGTAGGGCATCGCGATGCAGTCGCCTATTCCGGTCGGTCATGCACTGGTGACCCACCGTTTTGTCTCCGCATTTGCCCTGCCACGCACCGATCAGTCGCGCTGCTCGCGCGCCGATCTGTCGCTTCAGGGGCTTCGCTCCTTCCCGCTCTGGCCTGGCGGCGTTTCACTCACCCGTGCCTCCGCCACTCCTGGCCTTCGGTCCCGCGGCGCTGTGTTTTCTGTCTGGGCGGCGCGGCGTTCCCGCCGCCCCCGGCGGCGCCCCCTTCCGCGGTGGTTCGTCGGTCCCCGCCTCCGCTTCGTGGGTCGCGGGGCTCGCTCGATCGTCGCCGTCTCGGTGGTGGGCTCGGGCCGCGTCGCGGGGCCCCCCGCCGTCGTCTATCCGGGCGACCATCCCGCCTCTGCCCCTGCTTGCTCTGTTCCCCCCTCTCCCCTTCCGCCCCCGCCGCGGGAGGGTGAGCCCCCTCTGCGCGCGCGCCTGGCGGTCGTGGCTGGCGTGGTTCCTCTTCCCCATTTCGCTATCCCTCCCCCCCGTGGTTCCTCTTCCACGGGGCGTCCTATGTCGAGTTGGTGGCGGCCTTGACGTCGGTGCGTATAGCGCACCTCGCGCTATCACCTGTGCTGCTCGATCTACGGTCGGTATTCAGTTTATTGCTGCGCCGGTACCCTACCAATCATTTTGGTCGGCGTTGTTGCAGCTCTTTTTTCGACCGACCAAGGGTGCGCCCTTGACGCTGACCTCTTTTGGTGCCGCGGCTGCCCGCCAAGGATTTTTCGGCGCGGCTTCACTCGGCCGGTTTCGGCTTTGCGCGTGCATTTTTCCACGTGCGCTGCGCGCCCCGACACCACCCAACCTTGCTGGTTTTCGTTCCAGGGGTTATGTTCTGTATATTGCGTTGCCGGTCCGTTGGTTAGCACCTTACCTATCTGTCTCGCATGGCCTCAGTTGATCTGGGCGCATTACCCCACCCATATGCTGGTCTGGCAGCAATTGCAACCTCTTCTGCGCCTCACTGCCTAACGCCGTCGCGGCTGCGATCCAGCGGCCGCCAATTAGCGCCAGTCAGCGTGCGCTTCAGTTCACTTTGAGTTGAGTCTCCTCCTCAGTTTTGCTTCCCGCTGCACGTGTGCGTTTCGGAATTTTTGCCCCTCTAATTCGCTCGCCACTTATCGCTTGCTGTGTGTCCGTCTGTCTGTTTATCTGTCTGTCTGTTTGTCTGCTTATGCGTGTGTGTGTGTGTGTGTGTGCGTGCGTGCGTGCGTGCGTGCGTGCGCGTGCGTTCTCGCTCGCGCGTCCGCGGGCGCGCGCGGCCCCGCGTCTGTCTGCGCCACTGGGGCGTGGCCAGAGGAGGCGGCGCGGCTGGGGTGATGCAGGTGCACAACAGCAGATGCTTGCGTGATCGCGGTGCGCGCGCGTGCGTGTGCGCGTGCGTGCGTGCTTGCGTGCGTGCGTGTGTATGTGTGTGTGTGTGTGTGTGTGCGTGCGTGCGTGCGTGCGCGCGCGTGGCTTTGGGGCGCGATGAACAGGGGGCATTCGCAGCGGCGCCTTGCGCGCAATGCGCGCGACGGGTGGATGCGCAAGTGCCCCGTGCTTGCGCGCGCTTGCGCGCGCGGGCGCATGGGTGCTCGCGCGCTCGCGCGTCTATCCTCGCGCGCGCATGCGACGTGGCGGCCCAGCTGCAGCTGGGCACGCAGGTGTCCGCGCTGTTGCCCGGCTGCAGCTGGGCCACCGGAGGGCGTCCAGGCGGTCGACGAAGGCGACGGCTTCGGGGGCGGCGCCCCCGATGGCGGCGACCCACATGGCGCGCAGTTTCAGGCGCGAGTGCCGACCGCCCGCGGCTGCATTTGCACGTGAAACTTGCCGCTCGCGCGCGCGGTCGCGCGGCGCGCGGAGTGCGCCGCTGCCGCCGCGTGAAGGCTTAAGCCGCCTTTAGTTTCAGTCACCAGAAGAAGACTGCGCACGCCGCTTCGCGACGTGCTTTTTTCCGGCCCCTGAAGCCAATGCGCGCCGCGCGCCCTCGAGCTCGCGCGCGCTGTTCCCGCGCGCGCGCGGGGGGCAGCGTGAAAGGGCGGAACAGGACGAGGGGGGGGGGGCGTTGAAGGCGGCGACGAGGGGGTGGGGCAGCGGCGAAGCAGATGGCGGGCCAGTGAGGGGGCTTGGGCGAACTGCGGCGATGCGTCGTTCATTCGCCAGCGCCGATGCACATTAGCGCGATCGCCGTGACTTCGGCTGATCACGTCGCCTGTCCGCGCGCCGTCGGCGTCGCATCCCCAAGCGCAGTTGCTGGTCAGGGTTGGCTGCAGCCGACGATGGCCGAGGTCAGTTGCTGGTCAGGGTTGGCTGGCCGAGATCGCCTTCGGGACCCTCCAGATGACCTCTGCGTAGTCATTTGGTGGCTCAAGATTCCGACCTTTCCAGGAGTTTCACAAACCAAGACCCGCCAAGGCTCCGAGTATCGAGGATGTCTTTGCCGAGCTTCTTCGACGTGGATGAGATGCCCGAGATGGGCGCGCAGCTACCGCTCGAGGCACCCAAGGAGAGCGAGAAGCGCGAGGACCCCGAGAAGGAGGAGAAGCCGCTCCAGGACTCCAAGGGGAGCGGGAACGAGAGACCGCTCGAGGACGTCAAGAGCCAGAAGCGCACCAGAGAGCTGGAGGAGATCCCGAGCAGCAGCGACAACGAGGAGAAGCGAGCCTGCCAGAAAGCCAAGCGCCGCCAGTCCGCACCGCAGCCAGAGGGCGAGGAGCCCGAGGACGACGAGCCCGAGGGCGGCAGCGGCAGGCGCCCGAAGCTTGAGCCCGAGCCTGTTGTAGAGGCGCTCTCCGAGCGGCTCCAGCGCAAGTGGGCGCTCGAGGGTGCGCCCTAGCCCCGGTAGGTTTTTCGACAAAGCGCTGGCGCCGAGAAGACACATTCAAGCGATGTTTCGATCGAGCGCCTGAGGATCTCAAGTCTCGAGCGAAGCGAGCGTGTCCTGGAGGATGTTTCCAGCGAGATCAGCAGAGGTTGAAACGAGAGATCTGTCGAGGATGCCCCAAGCGAAACAAACGACGTTTTCAAGGATGTCTTAAGCGAAACGAGAGATTCGTCGAGGATGCCTCAAGCGAAACGAGCAATGATTCCAAGGATGTCTCAATCGAAATAAGCAATGCTGTGAAGATGTCTCAAGCGAAAGAGACAAATATTTCGAGGATGTCTCAAGCGGAACAATCAATTCGTTGAGGATGTCTCAACCGAAACAACTCATTGTTGAGGATGTATCATACAGGACCAAAGACCAATGTTCCTAAATATATCTTTGGCTTTTTCCTCTTGATATCTCTTTATGCTGGCTCTGGCGGGCAACTTTTATTATCTCCCCGAAACCCCGAACTTTATTATCTCTGGGGGTTTATTCTCGTGGGTTCATGGTTAGATACCCCCCCTGGGAGCTCCAAGAGGCTTCAGGAAACCTCAGGTGGAGTTCAGGAGGCCACAGGAGGCCCAGGAGGAAGCTCCAGGAGGTCCCCAGGAGGCCCCAGGAGTCACCAGGAGGCCGCAGGACGCCCGGGACAGGCCCCAGGGGTCTCCAGGAGATTCCCAGGAGGCTCCCAGGAAACCCCAGGAGGCCGCCTATCAGAACGTGTCAAGTTTATACGCATCCGGTGTCGATTCGTTGATTATTCCTGCTCTTGTGCCCCCCCCCTCCATTTGGAGAGGCCCAACCCCCATGTGGAAAGGCCCAGACGGCCTCAGGTTAGATATCCCCCCTGGGAGCCCCAAGAGGCTTCAGGAAACCCCAGGTGGGGTCCAGGAGGCAACAGGAGGCCCAGGAGGAAACCCCAGGAGGTCACCAGGAGGTCCCAGGAGGCCCCAGGAGGCCCCCGCAACTCGGAGCTCTGAGACGCCGCGCTCGGGGTGGCCCGTTTCGCCTGAGACTTCCTCGCACCACGTTTCGCCAGAGACATCGTCGCAACTCTGGGGTCCAAGATGCCGCGCGCGAGGTGGTCCAGCCCGTTACGCTGGAGACATCCTCGCAACTCTAGGCTCCGAGATGCTGTTCGGGATGAAGGAGGTGGAGGAGGAGGAGGAGGAGGAAGAGGAGGAGGAGGAGGAGGAGGAAATGGAAGGGAGAAGGAGGAGGCGGATGATGTGCATGAGGGAGCAGGCAGGAGGAGGGGGAGGCCCCAGAGAACTCCAGGAGGCCGCAGGACGCCCAGGACAGGCCCCAGGGGTCTCCAGGAGATTCCCAGGAGGCCCCCAGGAAGCCCCAGGAGGTCGCCTATCAGAACGTGTCAAGTTAATACGCATCCGGTGTCGATTCGTTGATTCTTCCTGCTCTTGTGCCCCCCCCCTCCATTTGGAGAGGCCCAAACGGCCGCAGGTTTGATATCCCCCCTGGGAGCCCCAAAAGGCTTCACGAAACCCCAGGTGGGGTTCAGGAGGCCACAGGGGGCCCAGGAGGAAGCCCCAGGAGGTCCCCAGGAGGCCGCAGGATGCGCCAGGCCCCCGCAACTCGGAGCTCTGAGACGCCGCGCTCGAGATGGTCCGGCCCGTTTCGCTTGAGAGTTCCTCGCATCAGCGCGTCAGGCGCTCAGGCAGCGCGCGTGCCCGGCTCCGACGACGAGTTGGTTGCCGGGAAAGCAGAAGAAAGCTGACCACCCCCGCTTCTCTTGGAATTTCGACACCTCCGGCCGCAGATTCTTTCTGTGCAGCGTGCCCCAGGAGGCCCCAGGAGGCCCCGGGAGGCCCCAGCAGGCTCCAGGACGCTTCAGGAAGATCTAGGAGCCCCAAGGAGGCCCCAGGAAGATGCAGGAGGAGGAGAGAAGGAGGAAGGAAAAGGAGAAGGAGAAGGAGGAGGAGGAGGAGGAGGAGGAGGAGGAGGAGGAGGAGGAGGAGGAGGAGGAGAGGAGGAGGAGGAGGAGGAGGAGAGGAGGAGGAGGAGGAGGAGGGAGGAGGGGAGGAGGAGGAGGAGGAGGAGGAGGAGGAAGGAGGAGGAGGAGGAGGAGGAGAGGAGGAGGAGGAGAGGAGGAGGAGGAGAGGAGGAGGAGGAGGAGGATAAGCGGAGGAGAAGAAACGAGAGAAGGAGCAGCAGGAAAAAGAGGAGGAGTAAGATGAGGAGGAAACAGGAGGAGGAAAAGGAGGAAGGAGGAGAGGAGGAGGAGGAGGAGGAGGAGGAGGAGGAGTAGGAGGAGGAGGAGGAGGAGGAGAGGGGAGGAGGAGGAGGAGGAGGAGGAGGAGGAGGGGAGGAGGAGGAGGAGGAAGGAGGAGGAGGAGGAGGAGGAGGAGGAGGAGGAGGAGGAGGAGGAGGAGGGGAGGCGGAGGAGGAGGAAGAGGAGGAGGAGGAGGAGGAGGAGGGAGGAGGAGGAGGAGGAGGAGGGAGGAGGAGGAGGAGGAGAGGAGGAGGAGGAGGAGGAGGGAGGAAGGAGGAGGAGGAGGAGGAAGGAGGAGGAGGAGGAGGAGGAGGAGGAGGAGGAGGAGGAGGAGGAGGAGGAGGTTGGAGAGGAGGAGGAGGAGGAAATGAACGATATGGAGAGGAGGAGGAGGAGGAGAAGGAGGAGGAGCAGCAGCAGCAGCAGCAGCAGCAATCAGCAGCAGGCAGGAGGAGGCAGAGGAGGCAGGAGGCAGGAGGCAGGAGAAGCCACGGGGAGGAGTAGGATGAGGAGGCGGAAATAGGCGAAGGCAGGATAATGAGGCAAGAGGAAATGGAGGAGGCAGGAGGGTGCAGGAGGATGGAGCAAGAGGATATCCTCAGGCAAGCTGAACATATTCATATGTGGGGTCTTTCCACACGCACACACAGAGCCACGCCTGAACGGCGCATCGCCAGGAAAATTGGGCACGTGAAACACATGTGCATTATAATGGGGTTCGCGCAGACGCTCCCCTGCAGTGCTTCGGAAGCGTACGCTGGAATTCTTTGCCCCAGCGAAGCGCGAGGGTATGCTACGGTGCGCCGGAGGAGGAGGAGGAGGAGGAGGGGGAGGAGGAGGAGGAGGAGGAGGAGGAGGAGGAGGAGGAGGAGGAGGAGGAGGAGGAGGAGGACGGGAGGATAGATGAGGATGATGATGATGATGATGATGATTGATGATGAGGAGGAGAGGAGGAGGAGGAGGAGGAGGAGGAGGAGGAGGAGGAGGAGGAGGAGGAGGAGGAGGAGGAGGAAGGGGGGGCTGAGTGATACAAACATGCCCCAGATTCGTATCATCTGGGCCCTGGATTCGTATCACTACGAAAAGCAGTAGTCTACAACAGCTGCGTTCCATTGCCCCCGCGCCCCACGCAGTAGAGCTTGCAATATGTCGGGGTCGTTTCCTGCCACAGCCAGGGCTTGAGCGTGCATGTAGGCGTTCCACTGTAAACGAGGGCGCCCTCTGAGGCGCGGCGTGCCCCAGTCCCTGGGCAGAATACGGTGGTCTTGTCCAGCTTGAAACACCATCGCTCTGGGCAGGCTGCCGGGCGGTCCCCTTGCCAGCTTGCCCTAAAAATTTACTTGGCGCTGTAATAAGCCAACTGGTAACGGGCATGCTTCCGCTGCCGCCCGCACATCAGCGTTGCTGACGCGAGACAGGAAAGCTGGCGCTATTTTGAATTTTTTTCGCAAGCATTTTGCCTGGAAGCTGTCAAGTCGATCCCGGTCCGCCTTCAGTAACGTGCAATATTCTAGCCCATATAACAATTTAATGTTCACGCAAGCTTGCAGCGCCCGCAATTTGCGCCGTCGGCTCATATTCGCATGGCTCCACACTGTGCATCGTTTGTGGAATGCTCCGCTCGCTTCCCCGAGGCGCCGTGTGAACTCAGTTCCAGCTCTCCCATCTGCACTTAATAATGCGCCCAGGTAAACTGCATGTTCTTCGCATTTGATTGCCTCGCCGTTTGGCCCAAGCAAAGTGTCGTTTGGTTCGCACTCTCAATAAACTTATTTTCCCGGCATTCAGATCCCGGATCCGTATTTCGATCCTAGCCCAGTGTGCACTATGGTCGAGGTCATATTGCGAAGTGGGTTGTTTGCCTTTCTGTACTTCCGATCAGACGCGATCATGCTCGCACAGTTGGAGCAAAAGGGGCATGCACAGCCAAGCAGGCCGCAGATGCTTTCTCCCTGGATGGAAACGCAACAGCCTTGCTGCAACGAGGGCGGGAACGAAGTTGTGCGATCGAGCCGTGACCTCTGGCCCGCACACGCGAAAGCTTGGCACCTGTCCCCATTCTGCTAGACGCCTTTCCAGACAGAGAAAATGGCAATGTTCACATTCAGCTGGCGCGGAATCAGACTTTCGACATCAACGAGGAAGCCAGCCTATCTTTTAAGGTCACTTATAAAATCGATGGACAAAGTGAGCCATATACAGAACAGTGTAAGAAAGAGGGTGGTCTTCAAGTGGATCATCCCGGGATGGCGTTTTTCCTTACTTGTCCTGTACCACCACATGTATCGGGAGTGTTGAGCAGCGGCAGTGCGATCGAAGCCGTGCTGCACAAAAGAAGCCAGCCACATGACGGTGACACATGGGTGCCCCCGAGGCTTTCACATCATACCGCGGAATATCCACCAATCCGTGTTTGGCAAAAACATCCAGGTCACAAGAGGTCACAACAACCGTTTCTCACTGCTTGCACAATCGCACGCGCTGATGAAACAGCAAGTGTAAAAAAATTGACATCATGTATGCACTTGGTGGGTGTGGATCATGTTTTTGTCTATATGGTAGAGCGAGAAGAGAGCTCGTACGATGCACACTTTTCAGACTTGGGTTCGGCGCGATTCATCACGCTTGTTCCTTGGCCGTTCTCGCCTGGCGGTTACAATGCACGTTTGAGTCAGGTGGGTGCTTGCGATAACTGCATGTGGAGGCAAAAACGTCGGGCAACATGGACACTACAAGCCCAACATGATGAGTGCATCCAGCCCCTTGGAACAGACCGCAATCTCAAAGAGCTTTTACATAATCATGGTAATCATAGCTGTGTAACTGCTTTGGAAACTGGGTGGTTCAAGCTGTCATCAATTGGTCTTCGGACAGGTCCAAATGGACTTGAAGCGGTCGAGACACCTGAAGCAAGAAGACTATATAGCGACGAAGGACCAGCGGATGGCCTGAATGTTCTCTCGGAGGAGTTTTCATATCGAGCAGCAGCGCCTTTCGGAGTGCAAGTGTGCGAGGGTGGGGCTGCCTCTAACACCTGCGCAGCTTTCAGAGCAGGAAACAACTTCATGCATTTCTTCGCCAGGCCCGACGATGTCGTCCAGACTGGTGTGCATGCAGTTGTAGAGTTTGTAAAGGATTCTGTTGTACGTGGCTATTTTGATCCATTCAACGAAGCCCGCATCAATCATTTTTCTGAGTACGCGGGAGACAGGTACAAGCACGAAATCAACGTAGAAATAGATTGCCAAGGCGGGCGTGAGAATGTGCCCCAATCGCGGGCAGCGTTTCTGAAAGACTCGTCGATGTTTGTCATGAGGACTTGTGTTGAGATGTTGTGGAGCTATGGGCATCTCACGCCAGAGGTTGAGGCATGCGTGAGCAGGAATTGGCAGAGGTCAAAGACCGACCGTATTGTCATGTATAGAAATGTGTCCGGCGATTCATTGTTTGAGCGCGGTGCCTCAGTTGTTTGCGAGTCGTTTCAATTTGAGTGAGCGGCCAGGGTCTTTCCTTGTCTTCGGTTTCCGCAGCAGACTTCGTACGACAAAACCACAGCTGCCGTGCCAGATTCTGCGCGGCCATGTCGCAGCGGGTTTTCCCCGATCAGGTTTGCCTACGGGGTTTTTACTTGGTTAAAGGTTGGTGCCTCCAATTGTAACTTTACCCGTTGCTCGGAGGTTCCTCGGGTTCCCCGCCTGCAGTGCCTCCTATTCTTACGTTGTCCGTTTCCTGGAGGTTCTTCGGGCTCCCCTGGTTCCTCGGGTTCCCCACCCCCGGTGCCTCTTGTTGTTGCGTTGCCCGTTCCTCGCAGGTTCCTCGGGTTCAGGTTCCTCGGGTGCCCCGGGCTCCGCGGGTTCACAGCCCCCGGTTGCACCAAGCAGTGCCAAGCAATGCCAAGCCAGCCATTTTAAAGCAATGCCAAACAATGCCTTCCCATGCCAAGCAATGCCTTCCCATGCCAAGCAATGCCAAGCAATGAAAGCAATGCCAAGCGATGCCAAGCATTGCCAACCCCTGCCAAGCGACGCCAAGCGACGCCAAGCGATGCGCCCAGCGATGCGCCCATGCGATGGGCCTTCCCCTAATTGGAGCCGCGCCGGGCTGCCCGTGCACGCGTGCCGGGGGACCGGGCCCGGGGGGCCAGGGACGGAGCCCCTACCGCAAGTGTGTGCCGGGCGCTGGGCGCGCCTTCGAGGGGCTCCAAATCGCCCCGGGGAGCTCTCAGACAGCCGTCCTGGCGGCCCCCGACGGCCCCGGCACACCCCCAAGTCGCTCTCCAGGGGTTTCTGGCGGCCCACGATACGTCTTCGACTGCCGAAGAGGCCCCCAAGGCGCCGCAAGAAGGCTCCAAGAGAACCCCTGAGAGAGCCCCCAGAGCCCAAATTCATTCATTGCCCATCGGTTTTGCATGATTTTGGCCTTCTCGCCTTTTCGGCTTTCTGACGCTCCAAGACAGCCCAAGAGTTCCCCAAGACCGCCCCAAGACGGCCCACGAAGCCCCAAAGAGGACCCCAAGACGGCCCAGGAGGGCCCCTAAACGGCCCAGAGGCATCCAAGACGGCCCAGGAGGGCCCCCAAACAGCCCCAAGAATTGCCCAAGAGGAGACGCCCGAATCATACATTCCAGCTTTCCTCCTCAACAGACCCCCAGGTGGGCCCAAGAGGACCCCAAGAGACCCCTCAGAGGCGCTCCAGAGACCCCCAGGAGGCCCTGAACACACACACAAGAAAGCTTTAAGAGGATCCCCAAGAGTCCCGAGAGCCCAAATTCATTGATTTGCCATTTTGAATTCTATTTGTCTTCTTGCCTGTTTGGTTTTTCGTGCGGTGCGTGCGCGCGCGCGTGCGTGCGTGTGTGTGTGTGTGTGTGTGCGTGTGTGTGTGTGTGTGTGTGTGTGTGTGTGTGTGTGTTTGTGTGTGTTTGTGTGTGTGGGTGGGTGGGTGCGTGCGTGCGGGCGGGCGTGGGCGTGTGCGTGTGCGTGTGCGTGTGCGTGTGCGTGTGCGTGTGCGTGTGCGTCTCTGTGAGTGTGTGTGTGTGTGGGTGTGGGTGTGCGTTTGCGTGTGCGTGTGCGTGTACGTGTGCGTCTGCGTCTGCGTCTGCGTGTGCGTGTGCGTGTGCGTATTCGTGCAAGCGTGCGCGTGTGTGTGTGTGTGTGTGTGTGTGTGTGTGTGTGTGCGGTGCGTGTGTGTGTGTGTGTGTGTGTGTGTGTGTGTGTGTGTGTGTGTGTGTGCGTGCGTGCGTGCGTGTGTGTGTGTGTCTCAATGTAAATGTGAATGTGAATGTGAATGCGCATGTGAATGTGAATGTGAATGTGTGCGTGTGTGAAAAAGGGGATAACGACGAGCACTGCGCTGGGGCAGAGGTGCAATAATGAAGGGAGGTCAGGGATCCCGACGCGCTTCGCGCCTGTCTGGCCCGCTTCGCGCCTGTCTGGCCCCTGACGCCAGATCAAGCCACCGCAGACGACGAAAGCTTGCGCAGTGCTGGGACAAGACCTGCGCGCTGCCCTGGCAGTCGGCCCCAGTGGGCGGACCACGAGGACGCGGCCGACCACCTGGCAAGCGATGCGTCTCCTACATATTCACTTCGAGACCGTGTTCGCCAGTCGCCACCCGGTGAAATCGTGGAGACGCAACACCAAGCGGCAGAGCCGGGCACCTGCCCGCCAGCTGGCGGCGCGAGCTCGGACGGGCGCACGATCCCCGAGCTCGACAGGCCGAGCGGCCAGGCTTCGTCCTCCTGGTGACCCTCCTGGGATAGTTCGGACGGCAGAATGGCAGTCGTCGCTTTGGGCGGCAGGGGCAGTGGCGCACGATGGACGCGCGCCTCCCGCCGATCCCCCCACCAATCATGGCCCGCGTGCCCGCTGTGGAAACATCGTCTGGAGACAGACCTTGCGTCGCCCGGCTACTGCAAGGAGACCTCTGGAGGATGGTCAAGGAGGCGTGGGCTGCCTCCCCGTGGATTCGTGAACACTGGGGCCACTTCACCTGGGATCAGAGAACACGAGGGCCAGGGCGGGCTCGCCCAGAAGTGGTCCCCAGACAGGTCGTGATCGACTTCCTGCGCACCCTGCCAGCGCACGGGCGGCAACTGGCACGGGCAACCCGCCATTCTCGACTGGCCCGATTCCCAAGCGCAAAGCAGTCGACGACGCCAACTCAGCCGGAGACCCGCCAATCATGACCCACGCGCCCGCCGCGGAGGCACCGTCTGAGGACAGACCTCGCATCGCCAGGCTATGGCAAAGTGACATTTGGCGGACGCTCAAAGAGGCGTGGGCTGACTCCTCGTGGACTCGTGAGCAATGTGATCGCTTCGAGAGGTTGTGATCGATTGCCTGCGCTCCCCGCTAGTCTCGAGTGGCCCGATTGGCCAGCGCAAAGCAGTCGACGACTGCGACTCGGCCAGACACCGGGCTCGCCCAGAGGGCGCCTCCGAGAAGCAGCTCGGGGCCCACATCAAGCGGCAGTGGGGCCAGAAAATGACGCGAGATTGTGAGTAGGGCATCGCGAAGCAGTCGCCTATTCCGGTCGGTCATGCACTGGTGGCCCACCGTTTTGTCCCCGCATTTGCCCTGCCACGCACCGATCAGTCGCGCTGCTCGCGCGCCGATCTGTCGCTTCAGGGGCTTCGCTCCTTCCCGCTCTGGCCTGGCGGCGTTTCACTCACCCGTGCCTCCGCCACTCCTGGCCTTCGGTCCCGCGGCGCTTTTGTGTGTTTGTTTTTGATTGGGTATTGTTATTTGGCTTGGTGTAGTTTGTTGATTTGTTTTGTTTGGTTTTGTTTTTTTTATTGGTTTGTTTTTTTGGTTTGTGTGTCTTTTTGTTTTCTTTTTTTATCATGTTTTACTTCTTGTTTTTTGTTTGTTTTGTTTTTTTTCTTTCTAATTGTGTTCTTATTTTTTCCGTTGGGATTGTTTTTTTTTATTTTTTTGTTTTATCCGTTTTTTTTCTTGTTGTTAGTCTTTTTATTTGTATAAGTTTTTTTTGTTCTTGTGTTTTCTGTCTGGGCGGCGCGGCGTTCCCGCCGCCCCCGGCGGCGCCCCCTTCCGCGGTGGTTCGTCGGTCCCCGCCTCCGCTTCGTGGGTCGCGGGGCTCGCTCGATCGTCGCCGTCTCGGTGGTGGGCTCGGGCCGCGTCGCGGGGCCCCCCGCCGTCGTCTATCCGGGCGACCATCCCGCCTCTGCCCCTGCTTGCTCTGTTCCCCCCTCTCCCCTTCCGCCCCCGCCGCGGGAGGGTGAGCCCCCTCTGCGCGCGCGCCTGGCGGTCGTGGCTGGCGTGGTTCCTCTTCCACGGGGCGTCCTATGTCGAGTTGGTGGCGGCCTTGACGTCGGTGCGTATAGCGCACCTCGCGCTATCACCTGTGCTGCTCGATCTACGGTCGGTATTCAGTTTATTGCTGCGCCGGTACCCTACCAATCATTTTGGTCGGCGTTGTTGCAGCTCTTTTTTCGACCGACCAAGGGTGCGCCCTTGACGCTGACCTCTTTTGGTGCCGCGGCTGCCCGCCAAGGATTTTTCGGCGCGGCTTCACTCGGCCGGTTTCGGCTTTGCGCGTGCATTTTTCCACGTGCGCTGCGCGCCCCGACACCACCCAACCTTGCTGGTTTTCGTTCCAGGGGTTATGTTCTGTATATTGCGTTGCCGGTCCGTTGGTTAGCACCTTACCTATCTGTCTCGCATGGCCTCAGTTGATCTGGGCGCATTACCCCACCCATATGCTGGTCTGGCAGCAATTGCAACCTCTTCTGCGCCTCACTGCCTAACGCCGTCGCGGCTGCGATCCAGCGGCCGCCAATTAGCGTTAGTCAGCGTGCACTTTCATTTCACTTTGAGTTGAGTCTCCTCCTCAGTTTTGCTTCCCGCTGCACGTGTGCGTTTCGGATTCTTGCCCCTCTAATTCGCTCGCCACTTATCGCTTGCTGTATGTCCGTCTGTCTGTTTATCTGTCTGTCTGTGTATCTGTTTATGCGTGTGTGTGTGTGTGTGTGTGTGTGCGTGCGTGCGTGCGCGTGCGTTCTCGCTCGCGCGTCCGCGGGCGCGCGCGGCCCCGCGTCTGTCTGCGCCGCTGGGGCGTGGCTAGAAGAGGCGGCGCGGCTGGGGTGATGCAGGTGCACAACAGCAGATGCTTGCGTGATCGCGGTGCGCGCGCGTGCGTGTGCGCGTGCGTGCGTGCGTGCGTGCGTGTGTGTGTGTGTGTGTGTGTGTGTGCGTGCGCGCGCGTGGCTTTGGGGCGCGATGAAAAGGGGGCATTCGCAGCGGCGCCTTGCGCGCAATGCGCGCGACGGGTGGATGCGCAACTGCCCCGTGCTTGCGCGCGCTTGCGCGCGCGGGCGCATGAGTGCTCGCGCGCTCGCGCGTCTATCCTCGCGCGCGCATGCGACGTGGCGGTCTAGCTGCAGCTGGGCGCGCAGGTGTCCGCGCTGTTGCCCGGCTGCAGCTGGGCCACCGGAGGGCGTCCAGGCGGTCGACGAAGGCGACGGCTTCGGGGGCGGCGCCCCCGATGGCGGCGACCCGCATGGCGCGCAGTTTCAGGCGCAAGTGCCGACCACCCGCGGCTGCAACTGCACGTGAAACTCGCCGCTCGCGCGCGCGGTCGCGCGGCGCGCGGAGTGCGCCGCTGCCGCCGCGTGAAGGCTTAAGCCGCCTTTAGTTTCAGTCACCAGAAGAAGACTGCGCACGCCGCTTCGCGACGTACTTTTTTTTCCGGCCCCTGAAGCCAACGCGCGCCGCGCGCCCTTGGGCTCGGGCGAGCGGGCCTCGAGCTCGCGCGCGCCGTTCCCGCGCGCGCGCGGGGGGCGGCGTGGAAGGGCGGAACAGAATGGGGGGGGGGGGGCATTGAAGGCGGTGACGATGGGGCGGGGCAGCGGCGAAGCAGATGGTGGGCCAGTGAGGGGGCTTGGGCGAACTGCGACGATGCATCGTTCATTCGCCGACGCCGATGCGCATTAGCGCGATCGCCGTGAATTCGGCTGATCACATCGCCAGTCCGCGCGCCGTCGGCGTCGCATCCCCAAGCGCAGTTGCTGGTCAGGGTTGGCTGCAGCCGACGATGGCCGAGGTCAGTTGCTGGTCAGGGTTGGCTGGCCGAGATCGCTTTCGGGACCCTCCAGATGACCTCTGCGTAGTCATTTGGTGGCTCAAGATTCCGAGCTTTCCAAGAGTTTCACAAACCAAGACCCAGGCCGACGCGACAGAGCGCCAAGGCTCCGAGTATCGAGGATGTCTTTGCCGAGCTTCTCCGACGTGGATGAGATGCCCGAAATAAGCGCGCAGCTGCCGCTCGAGGCACCCAAGGAGAGCGAGATGCGCGAGGGCCCCAAGAAGGAGGAGAAGCCGCTCCAGGACTCCAAGGGGAGCGGGAACGAGAAACCGCTCGAGGACGTCAAGAGCCAGAAGCGCACCAGCGAGCTGGAGGAGATCCCGAGCAGCAGCGACAACGAGGAGAGGCGAGCCTACCAGAAAGCCAAGCGCCGCCAGTCCGCGCCGCAGCCAGAGGACGAGGGGCCCGAGGACGACGAGCCCGAGGGCGACAGCGGCAGGCGCCAGAAGCTTGAGCCCGAGCCTGTTGTAGAGGCGCTCTCCGAGCGGCTCCAACGCAAGTGGGCGCTCGAGGGTGCGCCCTAGCCTCGGTAGGTTTTTCGACAAAGCGCTGGCGCCGAGAAGACACATTCAAGCGATGTTTCGATCGAGCGCTTTAGGATCTCAAGATTCTCAAGCGAAACGAGCGTGTCCTGGAGGATGTTTCCAGCGAGATCAGCAAAGATTGAAACGGGAGATTTGTCGAGGATGCCCCGAGCGAAACAAGCAATGATTTCAACAATGTCTTAAGCGAAACGAGAGATTTGTCGAGGATGCCTCGAGCGAAACGAGCAATGATTCCAAGGATGTCTCAAGCGAAATAAGCAATACTTTGAAGATGTCTCGAGCGAAACAGACAAATATTTCGAGGATGTCTCAAGCGGAACAATCAATTCGTTGAGGATGTTTCAACCGAGACAAATCATTGTTGAGGATGTATCATACAGGACCAAAGACCAATGATCCTCAATATATATTTGGCTTTTTTCCTTTTGATATATCTTTATGCGGGCTCTGGCGGGCAACTTTTATTATCTCCCCGAAAACCCAGAACTTTGTTATCTCTGGGGGTTTATTCTCGTGGGGTCATGGTTAGAAACCCCCTCTGGGAGCTCCACGAGGCTTCAGGAAACCTCAGGTGGAGTTCAGGAGGCCACAGGAGGCCCAGGAGGAAACTCCAGGTCCCCAGGAGGCCCCAGGAGTCACCAGGAGGCCGCAGGACGCCCAGGACAGGCCCCAGGGGTCTCCAGGAGATTCCCAGGAGGCTCCCAGGAAGCCCCAGGAGGCCGCCTATCAGAACGTGTCAAGTTAATACGCATCCGGTGTCGATTCGTCGATTATTCCTGCTCTTGTGCCCCCCCATGTGGAAAGGCCCAAACGGCCACAGGTTAGATATCCCCCCTGGGAGCCCGAAGAGGTTTCAGGAAGCCCCAGGTGGGGTCCAGGAGGCCACAGGGGGCCCAGGAGGAAGCCCCAGGAGGTCACCAGGAGGTCCCAGGAGGCCCCAGGAGGCCCCCGCAACTCGGAGCTCTGAGACGCCGCGTCGAGGTGGCGGGACTGGCCCGTTTCGCCTGAGATTCCTCGCGCCAGTTTCGCCAGGGACATCGTCGCAACTCTCTTTTTACTTCTGTTTAATTACAATTTTTTCTCTTTTTCTGGGGTCCAAGCTGCCGCGCGCGAGGTGTGGTCCAGCCCGTTTACGCTGGAGCGATCCTTGCAACTCTAGCTCCGATATGTGTTCGGGATGACGGAGGCAGGGGGAGGAGGAGGGAGGAGGAGGAGGCGGAGGAGGAGGCGAGGAGGAGGAGGCGGCGGTCGGGCAAGAGGAGGAGGAGGAAATGGAAGGGAGAAGGAGGAGGCGGATGATGTGCATGAGGGAGCAGGCAGGAGGAGGGGGAGGCCCCAAAGAGCTCCAGGAGGCCGCAGGACGCCCAGGACAGGCCCCAGGGGTCTCCAGGAGTTTCCCAGGAGGCTCCCAGGAAACCCCAGGAGGCCGCCTATCAGAACGTGTCAAGTTAATACGCATCCGGTGTCGATTCGTTGATTCTTCCTGCTCTTGTGCCCCCCCCTCCATTTGGAGAGGCCCAAACGGCCACAGGTTTGATATCCCCCCCTGGGAGCCCCAAGAGGCTTCAGGAAACCCCAGGTGGGGTTCAGGAGGCCACAGGGGGCCCAGGAGGAAACCCCAGGAGGTCCCCAGGAGGCCGCAGGATGCGCCAGGAGGCCCCCGCAACTCGGAGCTCTGAGACGCCGAGCTCGAGGTGGTCTGGCCCGTTTCGCTTGAGACTTCCTCGTGCCACGTTTCGCCAGAGACATCGTCGCAACTCTGGGGTCCGAGATGCCGCGCGCGAGGTGGTCCAGCCCGTTACGCTGGAGACATCCTCGCAACTCTAGGCTCCGAGATGCCGTTCGGGATGAAGAGGAGGTCGAGGAGGAGGAGGAGGAGGAGGAGGAGAAGGAGAAGGAGATGGAAGGGAGAAGGAGGAGGCGGATGATGTGCATGAGGGAGCAGGCAGGAGGAGGGGGAGGAGGAGGAGGAGGAGGAGGAGGAAGAGGGAGGAAGGGAGTTGCAGGAGAGGACCTAACGGGAAGCGAGTGCGATGTGGACTTGTCAAAACGTGTGCGAAAGATTGTCCGGCCCGTTTCGTTTGAGACATCCTTCCAATACTGAGCTCCAAGATGTCGCTCGCGAGGTGGTCCGGCCCGTTTCGATTGAGCCATCCTCGCAATGCGAGGCTGGAAGATGTTGCGCGCGAGAAGATGTTGCGCGCGCGATGGTCTGGCCAATTCTAGACGCTTCGCGTATCCCCCCCGCCGCCTGATCCGCGGCCCCCGCGCGCGCCCGGGAATCTCGCCGCGGCCGCGGCCCGACCGTGACTGCTGGCCGCCGGCGCTTCCGCCTGCGGCCGTAAAAAAAAGGTGCCCCCGCCAGCCCGTCCAGAAACGACGCCCAGGCGAGTAGAGGGTCGTCCTGAGGGGCTTTTCGGC
>CAUYUJ010017810.1:95000-112500 GCA_963575745.1 Prorocentrum cordatum
GTCCCCAGACAGGTCGTGATCGACTTCCTGCACACCCTACCAGCGCGCGGGCGGCAACGTGCTGGCACGGGCGCCCCGCCATTCTCGACTGGCCCGATTCCCAAGCGCAAAGCAGTCGACGACGCCAACTCAGCCGGAGGCCCACCAATCATGACCCACGCGCCCGCCGCGGAGGCACCGTCAGAGGACAGACCTCGCATCGCCAGGCTATGGCAAAGTGACATTTGGCGGACGCTCAAGGAGGCGTGGGCTGACTCCTCGTGGACTCGTGAGCAATGTGATCGCTTCGACAGGTTGTGATCGATTGCCTGCGCTCCCCGCTAGTCTCGAGTGGCCCGATTGGCCAGCGCAAAGCAGCCGACGACTGCGACCCGGCCAGACACCGGGCTCGCCCAGAGGGCGCCTCCGAGAAGCAGCTCGGGGCCCACATCAAGCGGCAGTGGGGCCAGAACATGACGCGAGATTTTGAGTAGGGCATCGCGATGCAGTCGCCTATTCCGGTCGGTCATGCACTGGTGACCCACCGTTTTGTCCCCGCATTTGCCCTGCCACGCACCGATCAGTCGCGCTGCTCGCGCGCCGATCTGTCGCTTCAGGGGCTTCGCTCCTTCCCGCTCTGCGGCGTTTCACTCACCCGTGCCTCCGCCACTCCTGGCCTTCGGTCCCGCGGCGCTGTGTTTTCTGTCTGGGCGGCGCGGCGTTCCCGCCGCCCCCGTCGGCGCCCCCCTCCGCGGTGGTTCGTCGGTCCCCGCCTCCGCTTCGTGGGTCGCGGGGCTCGCTCGATCGTCGCCGTCTCGGTCGTGGGCTCGGGTCGCGTCGCGGGGCCCCCCGCCGTCGTCTATCCGGGCGACCATCCCGCCTCTGCCCCTGCTTGCTCTGTTCCCCCCTCTTCCCTTCCGCCCCCGCCGCGGGAGGGATTCCCCCCCCGTGTCTCCTCCTCCACGGGGCGTCCTATGTCGAGTTGGTGGCGACCTTGACGTCGTTGCGTATTGCGCACCTCGCGCTATCACCTGTGCTGCTCGATCTACGGTCGGTATTCAGTTTATTGCTGCACCGGTACCCTACCCATCACTTTGGTCAGCGTTGTTGCAGCTATTTTTTCGACCGACCAAGGGTGCGCCCTTGACGCTGGCCTCTCTTGGTGCCGCGGCTACCCGACGAGGACTTTTCGGCATGGCTTCACTCGGCCGGTTTCGGCTTTGCGCGTGCATTTTTCCACGTGCGCTGCGCGCCCCGACACCACCTGACCTTGCTGGTTTTCGTTCCAGGGGTTATGTTATGTATATTGCGTTGCCGGTCCGTTGGTTGGCATCTTACCTATCTGTCTCGCATGACCTCAGTTGATCTGGGCGCTTTATTTACCCCACCCATATGCTGGTCTGGCAGCAATTGCAACCTCTTCTGCGCCTCACTGCCTAACGCCGTCGCGGCTGCGATCCAGCGGCCGCCAATTAGCGCCAGTCAGCGTGCACTTCAGTTCACTTTGAGTTGAGTCTCCTCCTCAGTTTTGCTTCCCGCTGCACGTGTGCGTTTCGGATTCTTGCCCTTCGAATTCGCTCGCCACTTATCGCTTGCTGTGTGTCCGTCTGTCTGTTTATCTGTCTGTCTGTTTGTCTGTTTATGCGTGTGTGTGTGTGTATGTGTGTGTGTGTGTGTGCGTGCGTGCGCGTGCGTTCTCGCTCGCGCTTCCGCGGGCGCGCGCGGCCCCGCGTCTGTCTGCGCCACTGGGGCGTGGCCAGAAGAGGCGGCGCGGCTGGGGTGATGCAGGTGCACAACAGCAGATGCTTGCGTGATCGCGGTGCGCGCGCGTGCGTGTGCGCGTGCGTGCGTGTGTGTGTGTGTGTGTGTGTGTGTGTGTGTGTGTGTGTGAGTGTGAGTGTGAGTGTGTGTGTGTGTGTCTGTGTGTGTGTGCGTGCGCGCGCGTGGCTTTGGGGCGCGATGAAAAGGGGGCGCTCGCAGCGGCGCCTTGCGCGCAATGCGCGCGACGGGTGGATGCGCAAGTGCCCCGTGCTTGCACGCGCTTGCGCGCGCGGGCGCATGAGTGCTCGCGCGCTCGCGCGTCTATCCTCGCGCGCGCATGCGACGTGGCGGCCCAGCTGCAGCTGGGCGCGCAGGTGTCCGCGCTGTTGCCCGGCTGCAGCTGGGCCACCGGAGGGCGCCCAGGCGGTCGACGAAGGCGGCGGCTTCGGGGGCGGCGCCCCCGATGGTGGCGACCCACATGGCGCGCAGTTTCAGGCGCAAGTGCCGACCACCCGCGGCTGCGACTGCACGTGAAACTTGCCGCTCGCGCGCGCGGTCGCGCGGCGCGCGGGGTGCGCCGCTGCCGCCGCGTGAAGGCTTCAGCCGCCTTTAGTTTCAGTCGCCAGGAGAAGACTGCGCACGCCGCTTCGCGACGTGCTTTTTTCCGGCCCCTGAAGCCAATGCGCGCCGCGCGCCCTCGGGCTCGGGCGAGCGGGCCTCGAGCTCGCGCGCGCTGTTCCCGCGCGCGCGGTGGGCAGCGTGAAAGGGCGGAACAGGATGAGGGGGGGGGCATTGAAGGCGGCGACGAGGGGGTGGGGCAGCGGCGAAGCAGATGGCGGGCCAGTGAGGGGGCTTGGGCGAACTGCGGCGATGCGTCGTTCATTCGCCAACGCCGATGCACATTAGCGCGATCGCCGTGACTTCGGCTGATCGCATCGCCTGTCCGCGCGCCGTCGGCGTCGCATCCCCAAGCGCAGTTGCTGGTCAGGGTTGGCTGCAGCCGACGATGGCCGAGGTCAGTTGCTGGTCAGGGTTGGCTGGCCGAGATCGCCTTCGGGACCCTCCAGATGACCTCTGCGTAGTCATGTGGTGGCTCAAGATTCCGAGCTTTCCAATAGTTTTGCAAGCCAAGACCCAGGCCGACGAGACAGAGCGCCAAGGCTCCGAGTATCGAGGATGTCTTTGCCGAGCTTCTTCGACGTGGATGAGATGCCCGAGATAAGCGCGCAGCTACCGCTCGAGGCGCCCAAGGAGAGCGAGAAGCGCGAGGACCCCAAGAAGGAGGAGAAGCCGCTCCAGGACTCCAAGGGGAGCGGGAACGAGAAACCGCTCGAGGACGTCAAGAGCCAGAAGCGCACCAGAGAGCTGGAGGAGATCCCGAGCAGCAGCGACAACGAGGAGAAGCGAGCCTACCAGAAAGCCAAGCGCCGCCAGTCCGCACCGCAGCCAGAGGGCGAGGGGCCCGAGGGCGACGAGCCCGAGGACGGCAGCGGCAGGCGCCCGAAGCATGAGCCCGAGCCTGTTGTTGAGGCGCTCTCCGAGCGGCTCCAGCGCAAGTGGGCGCTCGAGGGCGCGCCCTAGCCTTAGTGTTTTTTTTTTGGTTCGACAAAGCGCTGGCGCCGAGAAGACACATTCAAACGATGTTTCGATCGAGCGCCTTCGGATCTCAAGATTCCCAAGCGAAGCGGGCGTGTCCTGGAGGATGTTTCCAGCGAGGTCAGCAAATATTGAAACGAGAGATTTGTCGAGGGCGCCCCGAGCGAAACAAGCAATGATTTTAAGGATGTCTTAAGGGAAACGAGAGATTTGTCGAGGATGCCTCAAGCGAAACGAGCAATGGCTCCAAGGAAGTCTCAAGCGAAATAAGCAATATTTTGAAGATGTCTCAAATGAAACAGACAAATATTTCGAGGATGTCTCGAGCGGAACAATCAATTCGTTGATGATGTCTCAACCGAGACGCATCATTGTTGAGGATGTATCATACAGGACCAAATACCAATGATCCTCAAGATATCTTTGGCTTTTTCCTTTTGATATCTCTTTCTACTGGCTCTGGCGGGCAACTTTTATTATCTCAGCGAAAACCCCGAACTTTATTATCACTGGGGGATTATTCTCGTGGGTTCATGGTTGGATACCCCCCCTGGGAGCTCCAAGAGGCTTCAGGAAACCTCAGGTGGAGTTCAGGAGGCCACAGGAGGCCCAGGAGGAAACTCCAGGAGGTCCCCAGGAGGCCCCAGGAGTCACCAGGAGGCCGCAGGACGCCCAGGACAGGCCCCAGGGGTCTCCAGGAGGTTCCCAGGAGGCTCCCAGGAAACCCCAGGAGGCCGCCTATCAGAACGTGTCAAGTTAATACGCATCCGGTGTCGATTCGTTGATTATTCCTGCTCTTGTGCCCCCCCCTCCATTTGGAGAGGCCCAAACGGCCACAGGTTAGATATCCCCCCTGGGAGCCCCAAGAGGCTTCAGGAAACCCCAGGTGGGGTCCAGGAGGCCACAGGAGGCCCAGGAGGAAACCCCAGGAGGTCACCAGGAGGTCGCAGGAGGCCCTAGGAGGCCCCCGCAACTCGGAGCTCTGATACGCCGCGCTCGAGGTGGTCTGGCCCGTTTCGCCTGAGACTTCCTCGCGCCACGTTTCGCCAGAGACATCGTCGCAACTCTGGGGTCCAAGATGCCGCGCGCGAGGTGGTCCAGCCCGTTACGCTGGAGACATCCTCGCAACTCTAGGTTCCGAGATGCTGTTCGGGATGAAGGAGGTGGAGGAGGAGGAGGAGGAGGAGGAGGAGGAGGAGGAGGAGGAGGAAGAGGAGGAGGAGGAAATGGAAGGGAAAAGGAGGAGGCGGATGATGTGCATGAGGGAGCAGGCAGGAGGAGGGGGAGGCCCCAGAGAGCTCCAGGAGGCCGCAGGACGCCCAGGATAGGCCCCAGGGGTCTCCAGGAGATTCCCAGGAGGCTCCCAGGAAACCCCAGGAGGCCGCCTATCAGAACGTGTCAAGTTAATACGCATCCGGTGTCGATTCGTTGATTCTTCCTGCTCTTGTGCCCACCCCTCCATTTGGAGAGGCCTAAACGGCCACAGGTTAGATATCCCCCCTGGGAGCCCCAAGAGGCTTCAGGAAGCCCCAGGTGGGGTTCAGGAGGCCACAGGGGGCCCAGGAGGAAACCCCAGGAGGTCCCCAGGAGGCCGCAGGATGCGCCAGGAGGCCCCCGCAACTCGGAGCTCTGAGACGCCGCGCTCGAGGTGGTCCGGCCCGTTTCGCCTGAGACTTCCTCGCAGCACGTTTGCCCGAGAAATCGTCGCAACTCTGGGGTCCGAGATGCCGCGCGCGAGGTGGTCCAGCCCGTTACGCTGGAGACATCCTCGCAACTCTAGGCTCCGAGATGCCGTTCGGGATGAAGAGGAGGTCGAGGAGGAGGAGGAGGAGGAGGAGGAGGAGGAGGAGAAGGAGAAGGAGATGGAAGGGAGAAGGAGGAGGCGGATGATGTGCATGAGGGAGCAGGCAGGAGGAGGGGGAGGAGGAGGAGGAGGAGGAGGAGGAGAGAAGGAAGGGAGTTGCAGGAGAGGACCTAACGGGAAGCGAGTGCGATGTGGACTTGTCAAAACGTGTGCGAAAGATTGTCCGGCCCGTTTCGTTTGAGACATCCTTCCAATACTGAGTTCCAATATGTCGCTCGCGAGGTGGTCCGGCCCGTTTCGATTGAGCCATCCTCGCAATGCGAGGCTGGAAGATGTTGCGCGCGAGATGGTGTGGCCAATTCTAGACGCTTCGCGTATCCCCACCAGCCCGTCCAGAAGCGACGCCCAGGCGAGTAGAGGGTCGTCCTGAGGGGCTTTTCGGCGTCTTGGGTGCCTCGGGGGGGCCTCTGTGGGCCGTTCGGGATCCTCTTTGGGGCCTCCTGGGGGCCTCGTGGGGCCTCTTGGGGCCATCTTGGGGCCTTTGGGGGCCTCCTGGGCGCTTCTTGGGGCCATCTTTGCCCCCTCAGAAGGCCAAAATGGGGCCCAAACCATAGTAAAAAGGCCTCTGGGAGCACCTTGGGTGCCTCTGGGGGGTCTCTTGGGGCCTCTTGGGGGTCTCTTGGGGGCCTCCTGGGGGCCTCTTGGGGGGCCTCTTGGGGCCATCTTGGGGCCATCCTGCGGCCTCTTGGGGCATCCTGGGGGCCTCTTGCGGCCATCGTGGAGGAAATCGGCAAAGAAGAGGGGAGCTTTAATTAGCGCTGCCAAAATGGGGCCAAAACCAAAGTCAAATCAATGATTTTGGCTTCCTCGCCGAGGCCGTTTTGGACGCTCTGACCGCTCGCGGCCCCCCCCGTTCAGGTCAGTGGCGAGGGGGTAGGGGGAGGGGTAAACCCCTCCCCGAAGGGGAGGAGGGAGGGGTGGAAGAGGAAACGCCCTAAACCACCGACGCCCAGAGGGCTGGTGGGATTCTGCCTGAGACGTTTCGTAGCACAGGAGCTCCAATCACAACCTCTCTCATTCCTTCTCCCGCCTCCCTCTTCCCACTTCCCGCCTGGTTCCTCTTCCCTCCTCCCTCCTCCCGCCTCCCGCCTCCCGCTGCTGCGCCTCTGCCTCCGCCTCCCCTTTTCTGCTGTCGTCGTTTCTGCCGCCTCAGCATCCGTCATGCGCGCACTTCCTTCCGCCCTCCCCAGACGTCCGACGTCATGATTTTTCTTTTGAGACGTGCGCCGCGTACCTCTCGATATCATCTCCGAGGGAACCATCACGACATGCCCCCCCGCTTCCGCGCCCTCCCCCGCTTCCTCTTAAAGTTGCTTCTGAGTTCACAGCATGGCGGTGGAGCCTCTCACACTGCCGTCCCGACAGCTTACTCGTCGACCAGGTGCGACCTGGGACATCCTCGCAACTCTGGGCTCCGAGACAGGGTTCCCCAAACAGGATTTTTACGTACCTTTTAGCGACGTCTCAAAACGTGCCGGAGGAGGAGGAGGAGGAGGAGGAGGAGGAGGAGGGAGCAGGCATGAGGAGGAGGAGGAGGACGAGAAGGAGGAGGAGGAGGAGGAGGGATGAGGAATGGAGTTGCATGAGAGGACTTAGAGGGAGTCGAGAGGTAGAACGGCCCGTTTCGCTTGGGGCATCCTTCGAATACTGAGCTCCGAGATGCCGCACGCGAGGTGGTCCAGCCCGTTTCTCCCGAGCCATCCTCACAATGCGAAGCTCCGAGATGCCGCCATGCGCGCCCTGCCTTCCGCCCTCTGCAGACATCCGACGTCACGATTTTTGTTTCGAGACGCGCGCCCGCGGACTTCCCGATCTCATCCCAACCGTCTTTCCGTCAAGGTTCTTTTTTATGACACCCGCGACGTCCTTCAAGAGCCTCCAGAGTCTCGGAGGATAGGGACCGTGCACAGGTGGCTCGTGAGGCGGCCACGGGCGATGGGCCAGTCCGAGTGGGACTCGTCTGACGATCTCTCCCTCTCTCTGTCTCTGTCTCTGACTCGGTGGAGGTAGGGGGGAAGTCGAGATCGACAGGAGAGCGACGCGTTATCCGTTGCAATCCGGGCCGAAATCTCCACCACGATCTCCGCCGCGATCCGGGTGCAAATCTCGTCCACCATCCCCGCTGCGATTTGGGCCACAATCTTCGATGCGATCGAAGCTACGTCGATCTCTTCTGAAATCCCGAATCAGAGGATCACGACGATCTCCGCTGCGATCCAGGCCCAAATATCCATTGCACTTTCCGCAGCGGTCCAAGCCTCCCCGATCATTCCGATCTCCACTGCGATGCAGGTCCAAATTTCAACCGCGGTCTTCATTGCGATCCAAGCGATCCATGCCAAAACCTCCACGCCGATCCCCGCCGAGATCCATGCGAAAATATCCACGGCGATCTCCATTGCGATCCAGGCCAAAATCTCCTCCCTGATCCAGGCCAAAATCTCTTCTCACGAACTCTCCACATCGATCTGCACGGCGATCCTAGGTCAAAGCGTCCACGGCGATGTCAGTAACTATCCACGCCAATATCTCCACGACGATGGCCGTGGCGATCCATGCAAACATCTCCACGACGATCCCTGCGGCGACCCAGGGCAAAATCTCCACGGCGATCGCCGCTCTGGTTTTTATCCAAATCTCCACGGCGAGCTCAGCTGCGATCCAGCCCCACATCTCCACGGGCCCCCCGTTGCGATCAAAACCAAAATCTCGACGGCGATTTGTGCCGCAGTCCAGGCCCAAATCTCCAGGGTGACCTTCGTCGGTCCACACCGAAATCTCCACAGCGATCCCCGCCGCGATCCAAGTACAAGACAACACCATGGCGACTACACCCGCGATCCAGGCCAAATTCTCCACGGCGCTCTCCGCCCTGGTCCATACCTAAATCTCCTCGTCGATCTTCGCCGCGATCCAGGCCAAAAAACTACATGCCGAGCACCACCGAGATCCTGGATCAAATGATCACCGCGATCTCCGTCGCGATCCAGGCCAAAATCTCCACGGCACCCCCCGCCACGATCCAGCCCCACATCTCTACGGCGACTTTGCCCCCACGATCCAGGCGAAGATCTCCCAAGCGCCCTCCGCTGCGACCCATGCGAGAAACCGTCACGACAACTCAGCCAAACTGCCAAATCAAAATCTGCCCGGCGATCTCCGTCGCGATCCAAGCCGGAATTTCCACTGCCATCTCCGCGGCGATCTCCGCTGCGATTTCCGCTGCCATCCGATACTTCACCGCGATCTTCGCTGTGAAGTATCCCCACGACTTCACGGCGATCTCCACTGCGATCCAGGCCAAAATCTCCACCGCGATCCCCGCGCCGGTCTTTACCCAAATCTCCTCGTCGATCTCTGCCGTGATCCATGCCAAAATCTCCACGTCGATCTCCACCGAGATCCCAGATCAAACGATCATCACCGCGATTTCCGTTGCGATCCAGGCCAAAATCTCCACCCGGCCCTCCGCTGCTCTGGAGGAGGAGGGGGAGGAGGAGGAGGAGGAACAGAAGGAGGAGGAGGAGGCGGAGGCGGAGGAGGAGGAGGAAGAAGAGGAGGAGGAGGAGGAGGACCGTACATGGACATTATATTCGAACCCTGTGGCCCAAGATGCCCCCCCGCCCCCCTGAAATTACTATTGATGGCGTGGCGACGGGGGGGGCGTGAGTGGACAGAAATATTCGAACCCCAAAGCACCGCCTTTACTGAGATCAACATTGATGTCGGGGGCGCGGGGGTGATTTAGAATCTTCCTCGAATGTGAGAGGGTTCGAATATATTGTCCATCTACTGTCGCGCCTCCGACGTGCTGCCAGTTCGTCCGAATGGTCGTCAAGCTTGGCGCGTTGCCGCTTGGTTTAATCGATGGCAAGCGTGTGCTCGCCTTTTTTCCGTGACACCGCGATCAGCAGTTTGCCGATAGTGAATAGAGGAGTCGAGGGTGAGCAGGAGGGATGGTGGCAGAAGAAGCCGGAGCAGTCGGTCGGTGGAGTAGGCAGGGGACGGCCAGCCAGCGGGGGCGCTGTGTTGCGTGCCAGATTTTGTTGCCAGCGCTTCACGCGCGAGTCAGGCGTAGCGTGCTGCCGCTTGTTTGAATCGATGTCAAGCGTGTGCGCGCCTCGACTCCGTGGAACCGCGTTCGGCCGTCTCCGTTGCAGACGGTGGACGGAGCAGGTCAGGGTGAGCAGGAGGGATGCTTCGGAAAGGAATCATGCATGTAAGAATTCAGACACCGAAATTCAAGACTGAATGGTCCTCTGGTACTGCTTCAGGTGAGCTTCACAAGCTTGCGATATCAACAAAAAACGGTGCGTAATGTTCCGTGGCGCCGATGGCGCGAAATTTTGTGTATTCCTGGTTTGTGTTTTGGGAACTCAATGTCCCCGTTGCCGAACAGTCCCCTTCGCCCCAGGGCCCCCATGTTTTCTTTGGAGTCCTGGGCTGTAAGTGGGCGCGCGTGCAGCAAAGGTTTTGTCTTTAGCCTTGCGTTACAGCCTCCTTCGATTGCCCCCCATCCGTATCGTCCTCATCCTTCCTTCCTCTACGCATGTCTCCCCTCTTCCATGTTCCACTTGCCATGCGTTTTGTATTGTCTTGCGGCGGATCTCCAGCCCATCCTAGAGTTGTCCGCTCGCTGCGAGTTCTCTCCGATGTCGCTGATGCGGTGAAGTGGCCGCGCCTGCAGAGCGCATGTCGTTCCTCTTCCCTCCGCTCTGTCGAGGACTGTGTCTTCGACCTCTGCCTTCCCCACTTGCCTGTTGCTTCTTTTGATCCGTGAGCCACCCAAATCCGGATGCTCGCGCGGAGCTCCGCCTGTGCCTTTGCGTGCAGACATGACTGCGCCTGACTCCCTCTTCGTGGCGTTCCTCTGCCCTGCGCTTCCGGGCTGTGTCCAGATTGTTGGGTGGGTTTTCGAGGGCCGGTGACGTCGCGATTCTCGCCGGCGGCGTCTGGGAATGCTTAGGAATTCACCACCCGCCAAACGACCCCAACCCAACCCGAAGGCTTCAATTTTCCTTCCATTTCCAATGGGAGGGGGTCGGGGAACATTGAACAAAACACATGGAACCCGTCCCCCCCCCAACCCGAAATTTGGGTCAAATTGGGGTCTTCGGGTTGGGTTGGCGTGGTCTGGTAGGTAGTCAGGAATGATCGAGGAGGGGTAGCAGCACCGTGTAGGTGGCGATCTGCACCACAGCGCCTGTGTACACCACAGTGCTTGCGTGCACCACAGCGCCTGTGTACATCACAGCGCCCATGTACACCACACAGCAGCCGCGTACAACACAGCGCCAGTGTGTGTGTGTGTGTCACAGTACCTGCGGGCACCACAGCGATTTTGTACACCACAGCGCATGCGTACACCACACCAGCCGTGTGCAACACAGCAACCGTGTACACCACAATGCCTGCGTGCGCTACAGCGCCTGTGTACACCACGGCGCCTGCGAGCAACTGTGTGCAACAGAGCACCACTGTTGCATATGTCGAAGTTTAGAATCCCTATGACAGATAGGAGCGCCTGGGGATTCTACTGAAACAGTTGTGTTGGTCTAGGGGTTTGAAACATTTTTGTATAGGTGCAATCGACCTGCTCATCCTCCTGCTCCTGCTCCTGCTCCTCATTCTCCTCCTGCCCTCCCTCCCTCCCTCCTCCTCCTCCGCCACCTCCTCCTCTTCCTCTTCCTCCTCCTCCTCCTCCCTCCTCTCTCCTCTCTCCTTTCTCCTCCTCTTCCTCTTCCTCCTCCTCCTCCTCCCTCCTCTCTTCTCTCTCCTCTCCCTCTCTCCTCCGCCTCCTCATCATCATCCTTCCCCTCATCCTCCTCATCACCCCATCCTAGAACGTCCACCTCATCCCTATTCCTCCTCCTCCTCTTTCTCCTCTTTCTTCCTCCTGCTCCCCGTCACCCTCCTCCTCCTCCTGCTCCTCCGCCCCCTCCTAATACTGCTGACCCTCTCATCATCCTTGCCGCCCGCCCCATCATCGTACTCCTGCTCCTCCCTCATCATGCTAGCTGCTCCCCCCTCCCTCGTTCTGCGGCAAATGCCACGTCTCCCCTCACATCCGTATGTGTTTCTGGTGCAGCGTCTTCTCCTCGTCCTCGTCCTCCTCCTCCTCCTCCTCCTCCTCCTCCTCCAGCATCCTCATCTGTTCCCCCCCCTCATCTCCTCCCTCCTCTTCCACCTCCAGTAGCCTCCCCCCAGCGCCACGGCGCTCGGGCTCGCCGAGTGGGAGGCTAACGGCGACGCCGACGAGAGGCGACCACCCGATGACATCCATTTGGGGGCCATCGTCGACGTGGCCAGCCTGAGCGCGACGGAAGACCCCCTCTGGTCGCGGGCGCTGGCATTGGAACACAGGGGGCCCCCCCCTCTGCCAGCGGGGGACAGGACGGCGCGCAAGGAACGTCGAGCCGACCTGGTGGGGCAACCACTCATGGGCGACCTGTTCACGGACGGCAGCGTCGTGGACCCGAGCCTGGTCTCTGCGCGCGGCGGCTGGGCGGTGGATGTCGCGGGGCAGGGCGCCGAGGCCGTCAGCCTCTCCGGCCCGCTGCCCTGGCCCTAACCGAAGTTATCGGGCGCTGCGGAGATCGCCGCGGCCATCGAGGGGCTCCAGAACTGCGTGCCTCCAGTCAGGATCTACGCGGACTGCGAGCTGCTCCCGGGCGGGTTCGCCGCGGGCAAGGCGCGGTGCCTTCAGTGGCAGAGGCCCTGCAGAGACTGCTATGGGCGCGCCTCTGGGCGGCGGTCGAGGACATCGGCATCGGCGACATTTTCATCCACAAGGCGCGCAGCCTGCGCCAAGATCGACTTGTCCAGGAGATATTCCGCTGGCTGGGCGCCGCAATGCAAGGGGGCGACGCAGAGTTGACGACAGAGGACGGACGTGGCGGGCCTGGCATGGCTGCTGCGAGGCGCGACTGGCGCGGACGCAGGATGCGCTGGAGGAGTCAATGTTCGTTCCGCGACTTCTCGCGGAGGACGCGCGGTCGGCGCGGCGCGTGGCTCGAGGTCGGCAGCGACGCTGCTTGGGCTTATCAGGAGTGCGCAGGACGCGGCGCAGCTATCTCGGGCTCGCGGGCGTCGGAATTCGAAGGGGCGTCGGGCGCGGTCGCAGCGGCCGCGGCGCTCCTCACCGCAAGCGCAGCGCTGCTCTCCAGCCGGGCCAGCGGTGCGCAGGGCGCTGCCGACGACGGCGATGGACGAGCTGCTGGCGCCGCGGGGGCCGCATCTAGCTGCGGCAGTGCGGGTTCGGCGCCTCGCGCGCAACCCGCGGCGCAGCCGGCGCCGCTGCCGGCGCCCGAGTTGCCTCCGCGGCGGGGGCTCGACGCGCGCGACACCCGCGAGCTGCGGCGAGCAGGCGCCCACCTTTTCCGCGTCAAGTGCGGTCGCTGGACGCGGAGTCGTGGGTCGGCGGGCCTCGCGCAGGAGTGCCCGAAGGCCCCCGAGAACGACGGGCAGCAGGCGGTGCCCGGCCGCCTCGAGCGCGGGCTGCAGCCAGCGGGGCAGGGCAGCACCGTTGACCCTGAGCCCTTACGGCGCCTGCGCAGGCGCATAGACGGCTAAGCATTCTCACCGCTTCGGGCACGAACCGCGCGCGCAAGTTCGCTCGCGCGCGGGATCGGGCTCGAGGCCGATGGCAATGCAACAGTCCAGGCGGGGCCAGGGCTTAGGGGGCACGTTGCGCTGCTGTCGGTTTGGTCGCAGCGACGCTTCCTGCAGCCCTCGTTCGCCCGCCGCGCGCGCGCGTGGCCCCGTCTCGGTGCGCGCGCTCCGGCTGGCGCAAGTCGTTGCGGAAGCTGAAGCAGGTTTTTATTTAGGTTCGCCGACTCACGGCATCGGGCTCTGATGCCAGCGGCAACGCAACCAGTCCTGGGAGGCCAGGTGCCTCGTCCTCCTCATCTTCATCCTCCTCATCCTCATCTTCCTCATCCTCGCCCTCTTCTGCGTCGTCGTCGTCGTGGTCGTCGTCGTCGTCGTCGTCGTCGGTCGTCGTCGTCGTCGCCGGTCGTCGTCGTCGTCGTCGTCGTCGTCCTCTCCTCGCGCACTTCCCTCGGGAGCGGCGCGCGCGAGAGAGGGAGTGGCGGCGGCGGCGACGGCGACGGCGATGACGACTGACGGCGACGACGACGACGAGGACCATCCTCCTCCTTTTCCTCCTTGTCCTCCTCCTCCTTCGCCTTCTCCTCCTCCTCCTCCTCCTCTTCCCCGTCCCCCGACTCTTCATCCTCGCCCTCGTCGCCCTCCTCTTCCTCCTCCTCCTCCTCCTCTTCCTCCTCCTCTTCCTCCTCCTCCTCCTTCCCCCCCCCCTCCTCCGAGCCGACTTCTGGCCGTCTGGGGGCCGTCTTGGGCGTTTGGGAAGCGTCTGGGGCAGTCTTGGAATCCTCTTGGGCCCGTCTTGGGGGGCATCTTAGACCCTCCCCCTCCCTTTGAAAAGGGGGCCCCCTGGCTCCGGAACCCGATTCCTACCCCGCCGCCCTCTACGCACCACCCAATACGCACCACTCACGACTCACTATTCAGTATTCACTACCCAGCACTCACTACGCCCTGGTGACAAGGCCGGGGCCGGCGCCGCTATTCAGAGGAATTCCTGGAGCCAGGCATTACTCGGTGCTCGCAACTCGCTACTCGCGACTCGCTACTCGCTACTCCTTTCTCCCTACTCCTTTCTTCCTGCTCGCAACTCGATGCTCGCAATTCGCTACTCCCTTCTCCCTACTCGCAATTCGCTACTCGCAACTCGCTGCTCGCTACTCCCTACTCGCTACTCGCTACTCCCTATGAGAACTACACACTCACTACTCACGACCGGCGAGTCACGACTCACTACTCCCTACTCCCCGCTCTATATCCCCTACTCTCTACTCGCGGCCAACGACTCACTCCGTATCCCCTACTCTCTACTCGCGGCCCTGCTTTTTTGAGGACCTATTGGATTTGTGAAACTCCCAGGGTTTTTCGATTTCTGGAATGTCGGGATTTTCTGGATATATTCACAACGAACTACCCAGATATACTCACAACGCACTACTCACAATGCGCCACTCACCACGCATTTTCTCTATCCCAAGAATTTTCTGAATATTTGTTGGATTTCTGGAATTTCTGGAATTTCTGGAATGTCCGGAATTTCTGGAATTATTTGAATTTCCGGTTTTTGTGGAATTTCTGGTTTTGGGGAATTTCTAGAGTTTTGGTTTTCGGAATTCTTGGGATTTTCTGGAAATGCCAGAAATTCCAGAATTTCAATCGAAGGAAAATTTCAACATCCGGAAATTCCAGAAATGCCAGACGTTCCATACATTCTTTGGAAATTCGTCAATTTCCGAAATTTCACAGGAGACCCAAATTCAAGAAAATCCAGAAATTTTGGGAAATCCAGAAATTCCAGAAAAAAAAAAAAAATTCAGAATTTGTTAGGAAATTTTAACAGCGAAGATTGATAGGTTTCTAATGCGGTCAAAAGAGAGCATCTGATGACTCCCCAGAGGGGGTCTGGGCGGGAGCCCGGACACGCGAGAACCGGACTCGTTTTAAGCAAACAGTCACACACTTCGTGCTCTTCGACCTCCCAGAACTCCATTTCCCGTGCCACATTTTTGAATGCCCGGAGCCAACTGTAGGCCACTTCGTGTTCTTCGACTTCCCAGAACTCCATTCCCGGGCCACATTTTGATGCCCGGAGGCACTCCAAGGCCAAGCCACTGCTCGTTCGACTTCCCGTAACTCCATCGTGCTTTCGAGGCCACACATTTTGAATGCCCGGAGCCAACTGTAGGCCACTTCGTGGTCTTCGAGTTCCCAGAACTCCATTCCTGGGCATGATTTTGAATGCCCGGAGCCAACTGTAGGCCACTTCGTGGTCTTCGAGTTCCCAGAACTCCATTCCTGGGCATGATTTTGAATGTCCGGAGCCAACTGTAAGCCACTTCGTGTTCTTCGAGTTCCCAGAACTCCATTCCCGGGCCACATTTTGAATGTCCGGAGCCAACTGCAGGCCACTTCGTGTTCTTTCGAGTTCCCAGAATTTTTTTCCAGAACTCCATTCCTGGGCCCACATTTTGAATGCGAGGCAGGCTGAGGCTGAGGCTGAAGCAGGCTGAGGCTGAGGCTGAGGCTGAGGCTGAGGCCGAGGTGAAGGCAGACTGAGGCTGAGGCTGAAGGCAGACTGAGGCTGAGGCTGAGGCAGGCTGATGCTGAGGCTGAGGCAGGCTGAGGCTGAGGCAGGCTGAGGCTGAGGCTGAGGCTTAGGCAGGCTGATGCTGAGGCAGGCTGAGGCTGAGGCCGAGGCTGAAGGCAGACTGATGCTGAGGCTGAAGCAGGCTGAGGCTGAGGCTGAGGCAGGCTGATGCGAGGCAGGCTAGGCTGAGGCTAGCGAGGCTAGCTGATGCAGGCTGAGCTGAGGCAGGCTGAGGCGAGGCCGAGGCTGAAGGCAGACTGAGGCTGAGGCGACGCAGGCTGAGGCTGAGGCTGAGGCAGACTGAGGGCTGAGCTGAGGCAGGGCTGAGGCGAGGCAGGCTGAGGCTAGGCTGAGGCTGAGGCAGGGTGAGGCTGAGGCAGGTGAGGCTGAGGCCGAGGTGAAGGCAGATGAAGCTGAGGCGAAGCAGGCTGAGGCTGAGGCTGAGGCAGGTGAGGCTGAGGCGGACGCAGGCAGGTGATGTGAGGCAGGAGGAGTATGAGGGCTGAGGCTGATGCAGATGGGCGAGGCCGTGATGAGGCTGAGGCCGAGGCTGAAGGCAGGACTGAGGCACGAGGTGAAGCAGGCTGAGCTGAGGTTGAGGCAGGCTGAGGTGAGGTGAGGCAGGCTGAGGCTGAGGCAGGCTGAGGCTGAGGCTGAGGCTCATGCAGGCTGAGGCTGAGGCAGGCGGAGGCTGAGGCCGAGGCTGAAGGCAGACTGAGGCTGAGGCTGAAGCAGGCTGAGGCTGAGGCTGAGGCAGGCTGAGGTGAGGCTGAGGCAGGCTGAGGTGAGGCTGTGACTGTGACTTGCCGTTGCCACTGCGGACTTTCATTCGCGAATGCGACTGCGACTGACGAGAAACAGCAGAAATTGACAAACTGGATTCTCATGTGAATCTTAAGGGGAATGCTTCCAGATATACTCCTACACATCGCTGTCAGGTTGCTCTGCCGGCATAATCCAGAAATTTCAGAAATTCCAGAATTTCCCAATATTCTAGAGTTTCCAGAAAATCCAGAAATTTCAGAAATTCCAGAAATTCCAAAAATTCCAGAAATCCCAGAAAACCCAGAAAATCGAGAAATTCCAGAGATTCCAGAAATTCCAGAAATGCCCGGAAAATCCAGAAATTCCAGAAATTCCAGAAATTCCTCGGAAGAGCGGCCCGGCCGTGGCTCGCACTGGATTTTGGCTTCCTTGCCGAGGCCGGTTTGGGCGCGCTAACTACCTGCGACCGGCCCCGTCCAGGTCCAGGGGAGGGGGTAGCGGGGGTGGTAAACCACTCCCCGAAGGGGAAGAAAAAGGGTGGAAGAGGAAACTCCCTCAAACACATTATGGCCCGAAGGGCTTATGGGATTAAGCAATGCAGGAAACCGCCAGGATGGGACGGTCCCCCCCGCCTCCGCCCCGTGGTTGGAGCACGTGGAGTGCTGCGTCGGATCTAGAGCGTATGGTCTGACGGGTATGGTCTGACGGGCCGGAATAGAGGGGAAGGTTTCGCTTTCTGTCATTCGCCGGTCGCACGGCAGCGAGTGGTCACAACGGCGAGTTGCGAGCGCTTACCTCGGTTGGAGGGACACAATGACGTCAGTCGGACAAGTGTCAGCCATGGTTTTTCAGTCTCATGCGAGACTGAAGGCCACCACTGCGCGCAACAATGGCGCGAGGAAGATGCGGACGGAGCGTGGTTCCGCAAACTCCCAAAGTTTGCCTCCGCACGCTCCGCAAGCTCCGCTCCGCTTCGGGGAAAACGGTTTTCCAACAGGGCCGCCCCTGCTCCTCCCTCCCCGTCTCCTCCCTGCCCCCCCCTTGGCCTCCCGCCCCCCCTCCTCCCTCCACGCCTCCCTCCCCGTCTCCTCCCTGCCCCGCCTCTCCCCCTCCCCGCCCCCGCCCCCCCCCCCCGCGCCCCCTTCCCCTCCTCCTCCGCCCCTTCCCCGCTTCTCGTCCCGTCCCCGCCTCCTCCATGCCCCCCGGGCTCCCCAGCCCGCTTACCCCCCCCCCCGCCGTTCGGGCCCGACAGTGCGACGGGGCGGCCACCGTCCTGCGGCTGCGCCGGCGCCGCCCCGCCCCCCCCGCCCCCAGACGGGCGGACCATCGGCACCATCGACTACCTC
>CAUYUJ010017810.1:117500-223955 GCA_963575745.1 Prorocentrum cordatum
ACGCTGGCCAGTCCGCTTCGCGGTGCCCCCGTCTGGCTCCAGCGCTGGTGCAGCCCACTCTGCCTCGCCGCCGACGGAAAAAAGGTGTGATATCATGGGCGGGGCGAGGAGGAGGAGGAGTAGGAGGAGGAGGAGGTGGAGGTGGAGGAGGAGGAGGAGGAGGAGGAGGAGGAGGAGGAGGAGGAGGAGACCCCCTCCACTTCTTTCGACAGGCTACCTGCCCCCCCCCCTCGTCCGTGCACAGGCCTCTGGCCACGCGCCAGTAAATTCGAGCTGCGAGCTCGTCAGCATGCTACTCCTCTGCTTGTGTTCGAAGGTCTGGCAAAAAGTCGAAGGCCTGGTGTTTCTTCCACAGTGACGCGCGGGTGGGCTCCCCATGACGGCGTGTCATTGACATTGTGTCTGCTTCCCCGCGGACCCGCCCCCTTCGGGGCTCACTTCGACTCCTCCGACTAGATTCGATTCGATTTGGATCGATGTCGATGCCGATTTGATTCGACTTCGGATTCCGATTCCAGTTTCCCAATGGAGGCTTCACTAGTCTGCTGATGTCCGCCTATTCGACCTCTCCCGACTTGGCGGCCGACTTCCGCCGATCCGGTCGACATCCTCCACCGCTCCGAATTCTTCACGCTTCGCGTATCCCCACCAGCCCATCCCCAAACAGCAACTCCAGCGAAGCATGCCGACAGTCGTGTTTTTCATGCGTATTTCTGCATGCTCTCGCATATATACCCTGTTCTTATGTCCTCCTGCCGCCTTGTACATCCACCTAGTGGGGGGAGCGGGAGGAGGACGAGTCCGAGGAGGAGGAGGGAGAGAAGGTGTTGGGAGGGAAGACAGAGGGCGGTCGTCGTCGTTTCACACACGTGAACGAGTCAGACGACTCAAATGACGGCGACGCCTCAGACGATGACGGCGACGACCACGACGACGACGACGACGATTACGATGACAACGACGACGTCGGCGACGACGATGCAGGCGACGACGACGACGACGATCCAGCGTTCTCCCCCGACCAGTTGTGCAGTGAGCGTAACTCGGCACGGATGGGCAGGTCTCCCTCTGAACGCATAGTTCGGAGAGCGGCAGTGAGCTTAGCTCCGCCCATCCAGCAACCTGCCCGACCAGTTGTGCAGTGAGATCTAGAGACCGCCAGCGGGCTACACCACAGCACACCACACGACACCACAGCACACCACACCGCACCACACCACACCACACCACGGCACGGCACGGCACGCCACGCCACGCCACGCCACTCAACCCATACCAGCACGATCAGTAAACGCGACAGGAATTAGAAAAAGGAACCAAGAAGCAGCAAAGGCGAGATCGGAGGAATCAGCAAAGGAGATATTTCAGGAACCACACCGCACTGCACCGCACTAGACCACCCCGCACCAACACCACACCACACCGCACCACACCGCACTACACCGCACCGCGCCACACTAGACACCACTGCTCACCACTACAAACCTCCACACACGACACCACACAACATCAGACGACGACACTTCAGCCCTAGAGGCCCCCAGGGCTCGCCACGAGGTCACCAAGGTTCCCAGGAGAGGCCCAAGTCTATATTTCGTCCAGCGTTGTCGTCGCTGTTGCCACTCTGGCTCACAGTGTTCCAGGCCCCAGTAGTAGTAGTAGTAGTAGTAGTAGTAGTAGTAGTAGTAGTAGTAGTAGTAGTAGTAGTAGTAGTAGTAGTAGCAGTAGTAGTAGCAGTAGCAGTAGCAGTAGCGGTAGAAGTATGAGTAGTTGTTGTTGTTGTAGTAGGAGTCGTGGTGGTAGCGGTGGGAGTAGCGGTAGAAGTCGTAGTCGTTGTCGTTGTCGCAGTGCTTGGGGATATACTAGGGCCTTCTTGGCGATATGTGGAGACATCTTGGAAATATACTAGGGCCTTCTGGGCGATATGTTGGAGGTCTCGGAGCCCTTTGCGGGCTCTCCCGGGGCGCTCTTAGGGCCCTCTTGGGGCTCTTTGGGAGGGGTCTGGGAGGTATCTTGGGGCCATCTTTCGGGCGATCGATCACAGATGGGGCGAGCATTTTTCTCCCCCCCCCGTCGGGGCCACGATCCTCCTGAGGGGTGTCGAATTTTAGCCCTCCCAGGAGTCGAAAAAGACCCCTCCGACCACCCGCGGAAGGACCTCTCCAGGCCCAGGGGGAGGGGGTAGGGGGAGGGGTAAACCCCTCCCCGAAGGGGAAGAAGGGGGTTGAGAACAGAGCGGGCTCTCTAAACCACTCACGCCCAAAGGGCTGGTGGCATTCGACTTCTCGCTTCGATGTTGGGCTCTCCTGCCTCTGCCTGGTCCCACGCTCCGGCGGACTCGAGAGGCTGCATCTTCGAGTTCGACAAGGATCACCCTTTCGAGACGGCCTACACGGGCCAGGGCTTCACAGAGGAGGGGTGCGCGGCGGTGGGCAGGGCGGGCGGGCCGGCCTGGCGCCGAGGAGGGACAGGGGTGATGATGACGACGGCAACGACGACGACAACGATAATGATGATGATGATGATCGTGATGACGATGATGATTATGCTGATGATGATGAGGATGATGATGATGCTGATGCTGCTGATGCTGATGCTGGTGTTGATGATGACGAGCATGATGATGAGGTTGCTGCTGATGATGATGCCTAGGATGATGATGATGATACTGATACTGATGATGATGATGATGATTATGATGATGATGACGATGCTGCTACTGCTGCTGATGTTGGTGATGATGATGATGCTGATACTGATGCTGATGATGAAGATGATGGAGCTGATGAGGATGATGATGATGCTGATGATGACGATGGTGTGATGTGGTTGAATATGGTCACGATGATGCTTCTGCTGCTGATGTTTTTTCTTTCATTTTTGAAGATTAGCGTTATCCTTATTAGTAGGATGACGATTATGATGCTGATGCTGACGATGATGCTGAGGATGGTGGTGGTGGTGAGGGTGATGATATCTGATGATGATGCTGCTGCCCACCACGACGACGATGATGATGAATGCTGCTGCTGCTGATGATGATGATGAGACCATGCCTACGAAGATGATTGTACTGCTGATGATGCTGATGACGATTATGATGATGATGCTGAAGATGATGATGCTGATGATGGTAATGATGATGATGCTGATGATGACGATTGTGATGGCGATGATGACGGTTACGGTGATTGTGATGATGTTGTTGTTGTTGTTGTGGTTGTTGTTGTTGTTGTTGTTGATGATGATGCTGATGCTGATGCGACTGTTGCTGCTGCTGATGGAGGAGGAGGAGGAGGAACCACACTTCGGTCAAGCCTCCCTCGGCCCGCGTCCATCCTTCCTCCCTCCCTTTTTCTTCTTCTTCTTCTTCTTCTCCTTCTTCTTCTTCTCCTTATTCCTCTTCTTGTTCTCTCTCCTCCTCCTCCTCCTCCTCCTCCTCTTCCTCTTCCTGCTCTCTTTTTTCTTTTCCCTGGAGGATCAGCAAGCGCGGCGTGAACACGAACCCCCGAGGGTCCGCCGCGGAGCGCAGCATTCTTAGGCTGGCCCCGGGTGCCCCCCACATCGCCCCCGGGGCCGCCTGGGCCTCGCGAGGGGTGCCCCTGGAGGTCGCGGGGGCCTCCCTGGAGATGCTGGGGAGACCTTGGGTCGGGACCACTTTCAGAGCAGTGCCCCTGCCGTCGCGCGATCGGCGGGCCTCGGGGGCGGCGCGCTTGGGTGTGGAGGTCCAGCGCAGGTCCGGGAAGCGCCGCGCGAGCCTCCGAGCGATTGCGTCTGCGTTCTGTCCTCCTCCTCTTCTTCTTCTTCTTCTTCTTCTTCTTCTTCTTCTTCTTCCTCTCCTCCCAATCACCACGCCCCTCACGCGGATCGCGCCCCACAGGAAACTCCACCTGCAGCCCAAGTGAATGCGGCACTACACCTCCTCCCGCCGTCCTCCCTCCTCCTCTGCCCCTCAAGCGTAAGTGCCTGCCCCAGAGGAGGGCGGCTTCCGGCGACAGAGCAGGCCATGGGCTCCATCGTCCACTTCCCATCGGCTCGCGCAGCTAGCTTGTGGCTCGCCTCCCGACGTGCGTGCTCTTTCCGCTGGTCTGGCGCCTCCTCCCTGTCGTTGCCTGGAGCCTCTGGAGTCCTCCCTCCTCGTCCTCGTGTTGCTCCGTGCCTCGCTCCCGGGGCCGGTCGAGGCTCGTGCTCCCGGGGCCAGGGCCGTCCGCCTCCTCCTCCTCCTCCTCCTCCTCCCTCCCTGCCTCGCTCCCCCTTGCCGCGCCTGGTCACGGAGGAGCCGAGGCCTCCGCTCCCCGACGTGGGGCGGGGTGGGGGCCCTGGGCGGGCCCGCCTCTCGACGGCTCTTCGGCGGAGGCGGAGGGGCCAGCCTCTCGACCACCCGCCCCCCCGACCATGCGGGCTTCCACTCCTGCTCCTGCTCCTGCTCCTGCTCCTGCTCGTGCTCCTGCTCCTGCTGCTCCTGCTGCTGCTGGTGCTCGTGTTCCTGCAGCTGCGCCTTCCTGCTCCCGCTCCTGCTCCGGGCTTCCACTCCTGCTTTTGTTCCTGCTGCTGCCCCTCAGTCTTCAGTGTGGTGCAAGAGTGTGCCCGCGCGTGCGCCCCTTCGGGCTGAGCGCTTCTGGAAAAAGGCTTGTGGTCGAGGTCCGGCCAACCCTCCCCCCTCGAGGGCCGCGCGCGAGCTGGCGTGCTGGCCGAGCTGCGCTTCAGCAGGCCGCTGGTCTGCCGAGCGGTCCCCGCTCCCGCCGCCTTGCCACCGCCGAGGCGGAACCAAGTTCCCGGTCGATTGGGTCTAATCCCGCTTAATGGCCCCTCACTTCGTCCTCAACGCCTTTTCACGACGACCTCGCAGGAATTGCTTTCTCACCTCCCCCCGTCCCGCGGGCCGCCAGGAGAGCAAGCCCAACTTCTTCGCCTCGTCGTACTCGACAGTGAAGGAACTGGGGCCCTCTCCCTCGCCATCCCCGCAGCCGCAGTCCTCGCCCTTCGGCCCGTCGCGCTTTCCGTCGCCCTCGGGTACCCCTGCCCAGCCCGCTCTCCTGCGGAGGAGGGGGAGCGGAAAGCGCAGCTGGTGGAATATGTATTCAGAAGGGCGAGAATGAGGATGAGGATGAGGATGATGATAAGGATGATCATATTGATGATGCTGATGATGCTGATAATGATGGTGATGCTGATGCTGATGCTGATGATGATGACGATGTTGATGATGATGATGATGATGATGATGATGATGATGATGATGGTGGTGGTGGTGGTGATGATGATGGTGATGATGCTGAGGGGGGAGGAGGAGGAGGAGTTGGAGAAATACTGATACTAGGAACGGGAATGATCAGCATACTTACAAGACTAAACATCATAATAAAAGAGGACTGCTCGAAAGACTATTTGTAATACTACCCGTAATCGTAGGACTGACCATATTCATATATTATCCAATCATAAGTAATAGTGAGAGCAAGAATACCATTGATAAGAAGGACAATCATATAACAATACGAGTAATAGTACGAAGAAGAGGACGAGGAAGGAGGAGGACGACAACAGTCACGCACGCACCGCGCACTTGCGCGCCACCAGTCGGCGAGGAGGCTCGCGCGGCGTTTCGGGGGCCATGAGCCCTGTCTCGCAATTGCGAGGCCCGGCCCCCGCAGTGCGGGTATGCGCGCAGGGCACGTGCCCCATCCCTGGAGCCCTACTTGAGACGGATCCATGCCGGTCCCTTGCCCAAGGTGTAGGCACAACGCGCCCTAATTGGGTGCGCGCGAGATGACCAGACCAGGGGGATGATGATGATGATGATGATGATGATGATGATGATGATGATGATGATGATGATGATGATGATGATGATGATGATGATGATGATGATGATGATAACGATGATGATGATGATGATGATGATGATGATGATGATGATGATGATGATGATGATGATGATGATGATGATGTTGATTATGATGATGATGATGATGATGATGAGGAGGAGGAGGAGGAGGAGGCGGAGGCAGAGGAGGAGGATGAGGAGAAAGAGGAGGCGGAGCAGGCGGAGGAGGCGGAGGAGGCGGAGGAGGAGGAGGAACCAGCAGCAGCATAATCATAGTAATAACAATATTGATGATAGTATTAGCAACAATAATAATAACACTAGGACTATTAATAAGAACTGATAGTGCGAATAAGAAGAATAGTATTATCAAACATTTTACACCGCAAAAAAACAAACAAAACGATCAACAATAACAATACGTATACGAAGAAGCATAGTATTAATACTAACAACAGGAATCTGATTACTATTGACTATCCGTAATAATACAAATATAAACAGGTGATAATAATAATAATAATAAGGAGGCGAATGCTACTACTCCTAAACTTAACAATAATACTAACAATAATGCGAATGCTAATACTAGTAGTAATACTAATGAGAATACCACGTTTCATAACCATCGCCATAAGAATGCTAATACTACTATAGAGTATTAAGACTCATACTAAGACTAATCAGAAGGACACTAACGCTAATATGAATAATGAGAAGCAATAATGCTACTAATACTAAAAGGAGTAGTGATACTAGTCATACGAATAATAACAGTAATACGAAGAGGAGGAATAAGAAGAGGTGGAGGAGGAGGAAGAAGAGGAAGAGGAGGAGGAGGAGGAAGAAGAGGAGTAGGAGGAGGAGGAGGAAGAGGAGGAGGAGGAGCAGTGCAAAACCAAGACTCATCAACAGTATTGCAAGAAAGCCTCTCTTCAAGTTCCCTCTTCAAGTTCCCTCTTCACATGCGCCCACAAGGCCCCAATCTGACTGAAGGAAATTCCCGGTTGGGGAACAAGCTTTTCAGCATCCTGAACTGTTGTCCGAACACCGTTTTTGGGGCTTCAGCTCCGAGAGTCGCCTTTACTGTTGCGCTTTGACGATCCTCAATCGCGCAAGAATGCAATTCCTGGCACTTCAACACCGCGAAACAAAGTACTTGTTACGCCTTGACAGTCCGACATCGCGCCAGAACGCCGTCTCTGGGACGGTGACCTTGACAATCCTTAAACCGCTGTAAGCTCTTAGAACGAACGTACTTGGCGTTAATGCGGCAGCCACGTCTTCAAAAGCTCGCCCTCCATCCGTGACGCCCCTGAGATTTTGTAGCACGAGTGTGCGCGGCGCTGAGGCGAGAGTCACATCTTGAAAAGGAACCGCCCTCCTTCCCTGCAGCTCTTGCAACTCTGTAGCACGAATGTGCGCAGCGCTAAGGCGAGAGGCACATGTTGAAAAGGACCCACGCTCCATCCGTGGAACTGCTGCAAACTGTGAAGACGGATGTGGGCGGCGGTAGGGCGAGAGCCACATCTTGAAGCGAACCGCCCTCCATCCGTGGAAGTGTTGCAAGTCGTTAGCACGAATATGTGCGGCGCTGAGACGAGAGCCACACTGAAACCGACCCGCCCTCCGTCCGTGACAGCGTTGCACATTTGGAGTTTCAGGGTTATGGATGCTGAGGAAGTCTCAAGACAAAAAGACCTGCCCGCCCTTTCGTCCGCCTCCGGGGCGCGACAGGGAGGAGTCATTCATACGGAACCTGATTCGAGTATGAGGAGGAGGAAGGGAAGAGGAGGAGGAGGCGGAGGAGGAGGATGAGGAGGAGAAGGAGGAGGAAGAAGAAGAGGAGGATGAAGAGGATGAGGAGAGGATAAGGAGGTGGAGGAGGATGAGGAGGATGAGGAGGATGAGGAAGAAGAAGAGGAGGAACAGGAGGAGTCTAACGAGAAGAACGAGGAAGCAAGGAGGAGGGGTACGAATGCAATGACGATGGAAGGTGGGGGGGTAATTATGATGGTGGTTATGCTGGTGATGGCGATGTTGGTATCGGTGATGAGAGGGTGAGCGGATGAGGATTCTGGTGATGATGCGGCTGCTGGTTTTGGTGCTGAAAGTGATAGTGATTGTGGTGGCGGTAGTACTGATGCAGATGATGATGCTGATGATAATGCTGGTGATGATGATGATGATGATGTTGTTGATGATGATGATGGAACGGCTGATCATGCTGATGCTGATGTTGCTGCTGCTGCTGATGATGATGATGATGATGATAGCGATGATGACGATGCTGATGATGACGATGACGTTGCCAATGGCGATTATGATGATGCTGATGATGATGCTGATGATGGCGATGATGATGCCGTTGCTGATGATGATGATGAGGATGGTGATGATAATGGAGATCGCGATAATGATGACCACGACGACGATGACAATGCTGATGATGATGCTGCTGCTAATGATGATGATTATGATGATGATGATGATGATGATGATGATGATGGCGATGGTGGTTGTGATGATGATGCTGATGGTGCTGATGATGATCATGATGCTCATGATGCTGCTGCTGATGATGATGAGATGATGGTGGGGATGATGTTGATGATGGTGGTGTTGGTGATGATGATGCTGACAATGATGATGGCGATCCTGCTGATGATGATGGTGGTGACGATGATGATGACGATGCCTCTGATCATAGTGATGCTGATGATGATAATGATGCTGATGATGATGTTGTTGGTTGTGGTGGTGATGGACGAGACTGATTATGATGATAACGATGATGATGATGATTCGTGGTGGTGGTGGTGGTTGTGATGATGATGACGATGCTGATGTTGATGCTGATGCTGATGATGATCATGATGATGATGACGACGACGACGGTGTGATTGATGATGAGGATGATGGTGATGATGACGATGGTGGTTATGATGATGATGATGATGATGGTGACCATGATGATGGCGACGATGGTGGTGGGGACGATAATGATGTTGATGATAATGGTGGTGCTGCTGCTTCTGATGATTCTGATGATGTTGATGACGAGGGTGGTGATGAGGATGATGATGATGATGATGATGATGAGGATGAGGATGAGGATGAGGATGAGGATGAGGATGATGCTGATGATGATGCTGATGATGATGATGCTGATGATGATGATGATGATGATGATGATGATGATGATGCTGCTGCTGCTGATGATGATGATGATGATGATGATGATGATGGGAGGAGGGAGAGGAGGAGAGGGAAAGGAGCAGGAGGGAGGAGGAGGAGGAGGAGGTCGAGGAGGAGGAAAAGGATATTAAGGACGAGCAGGAAGAGGAGGATGAGGAGGAGGAGGAGGAGGAGGAGGAGGAGAGGAGGAGGGGCAGGAGGAGGAGGAGGGAGGAGGAAGAGAGGGGGATGAGGATGAGGATGAGGATGAGGATGTGGAGGAGGAGGAGGAGGAAAAGGAGGAGGAAAAGGAGGAGGAGGAGGAGGACATTGAAGAAGACCATGGGGTCGCGGCGGCAGCTGCAGAGTGGACGGCGCGTTGAACGCCGACGCGGAGGCCGACAAGCGGCGCCGCTACCGCTACCGAAGGTACTGCGCTCCCTGGCCGGTGCTGCCGTTGGCGCGCGCCTGCCGCCCGCCTCGGCCACGCGGCGCTGCGGCACCTCCGCTGGCTTGCGCGCGACCAGGCCAAAACTTGGAGGACGGCCTGGAAGCGGATGCCACGGCCAGCGCGCCGACGAGGCGCTGGGGCCCAAGCTCAGCGTAGCACTTCATCGCGCCGTCGCTCGGCAGCTCTGCGCCGCCCTTCAGGGCGAGGATGCCCCGGCGACGGCGGCCTGGCTGGCGGTGGAGGTGGCTGGCTAAGCGGCCACTAGGACGTGGTGCCGCCGCTGTTCGTCGGGGTCGTGCAGTTGCTCCTCATCTTGGTGCCAGTTCGCGCGCTGACCAGTGGGTGTAGGAGGAGGAGGAGCAGGAAGAGGAAGAGGAGGAGGAGGAGGAGGAGCAGGGGTGATGACGACTACGGTGATGATCATGATGACGGTGATGATGATGACGACGATGCCTATGTTGATTATGATGATGATGATGATGATGATGATGATGATGATGATGATGATGATGATGATGATGATGATGATGATGATGATGATGATGATGATGATGGTGGTGGTGACGGTGGTTGTGATGCTGATGATGATGATTTGGATACGGACGCTTATGGTGTTGGTAATGTTCACAATGATGACAATGGCGATGATGGTGATGATGATGATGTTGTTAATGATGGCGGTGATTGTGATGCTGACGATGATGGTAGTGGGGATGATGATGCTGGTGTTGTTGGGGGGCATGGGGCGGATATGGTTATCATGTTGATGGGGAAGAGTTGGAGGTGGAAAAGAAGGTGTTTGTATTTGTTAATAGCGTTCCGACTGGGTGAACAGATTCGGCCCGTGTGATTTTCTTCCTGGGTGTAGTAGCAGTGTCATGCCTGTAGGGGGGGCTGCCTGGGCGTATTTCTTTGCTTGATTGACCCAGGTATAATTCTGCCAACTCGGATTTCAGGCTCTTGCTTGCTCTTTTCGTGGCGGGGTCCGTTGATCGTTGTATGGTTTCCAGAACAGAGATGGCATCGGCGGCCGATGCAGCGATCCCAGTGGACCCCGGAAGCAATGACTTGGGCTACATCGTATTGTCACCTGAGAATGTGACTTAGGTCAAATCCGGGCACGAGCCGTATCGCATACTTCTGCGATGCAGGCTACGTGAACGGGGAGTTCAAGTACGGTCGCACGGCGGTCAGAGCCAACCACGAGGGCATGAAACTGATCTTTGAACGCAGTGCCACACAGGGCACCAGGACAGTGTACACTGATGGAGGGATCACAAGGTCACATATGAGCTAAAGAAATATTGTTTCCCTCGGGTCAGACACGGACCGCCACATGTATTGCGAGGGCCTGTTCGACAACCTGACAGAATATGTGAGGAAAAAGCAGCAACACCAGGCGAACGCATCGGAACACGTTGCCGATATCGCTGAGGCAATACAGTAGGCAGGAAACGCCAGGGCAAGAGGAGGTGGAAACAACCCGTGAGCGAATACAAGGCTGTTCAGCAGTTTACAACGTTCTCAAGCGTCAGGACCACGATCCGATAATGTTTTCAGTTAGAAACTGCTGAATGCGCTCGCCCAAATGAATCACGTTTCTTTGAAAGTTTTAAGTCTGTGATCGACAAATTCTAATCCATGGATGGGGCGCGACCCGGTAACGAGGATGATGGCTGGATCACACGCATGACAGACAGGTTAGCGGTGAATGGATCCAGTAAGGCATCTATGACCAAGAGACAAGAACACGATACAAACGGAAATGATGACTCAGACGAAGATGACTACGCGGATCTGGACGAAAACCTCCTGGTATCCGATGAACGACACGACAGAGGGCACGGAGCTTCGCAGAAAACGTAAAGGTCTGCATGACGGTGACGGCCTAATGACATAACGTACGATATTCACATTGCTGTCGGCCGTTGCCGGAGTCGCGCTCTCACATAAAATGAACCTGGCCATGGGCCCTGTGCTGCCCAATAAGGTAAAGGATGTGGCGACCCAGCTCGACCAGTGGAATTACGATGGTTCAGTCCCTGGAAAGGTATGGGCTCGCAAGCTCGTTGCCACTACCGTTCGCGGTTGCTGCGTCGAGGGCTCTCATGAGTTACGCTGGCGATGGGTTCGACGACTGGCAACAGGATTGTTTCAAGCCGCCAGAGTCGTTAGGCTTAGACACCGACCAAAACATCACATCAAATGCGAAGAATGGGCACCAACAAACAGATATTGTATTCTGACGCAAGGAAACAACGATCCCACGGATATCGGCCAAGTTAACGACGAAGGTATTGGTGAGTCGGGCCAGGTGCAAACGATTCCAGCTACCACGACGAAAGCGGGATGGGTGGATTTGGAGTGGGGGGGGCGTGAGCGGAGATGGCGACGCGAATGGGGTGGCCAATGGAAGAGAGCAACGGTGAAGGGCCCGCGTATTGCAGGTTCTGAGTGCGGGCGGAGTGCCAAATAATTTTCCATTGCAGGAACCGCCGAGGGAGAGGAGGTGGGGCGCGATAGTATTAAAAGGTGCCAACGGTTACCAGTGAGAGACGGTAGGGGGGCGCGCGGGGGGACGCTCGGGCTCCGCGGTTTGACCGGGGAGTTGCGTCGAAGGTGGCGGCGCGGGGGGCTTCCTGGGGGGTTCCCAAGGGGACTGGCCCCCAGGATGGATAGGGGGAGGTAAGGGAAGATTTGCGCCGACTGGCGAGATGGAGTGTTGCGAATGCGGCGACGACTAGGGTCGCATCGCAGCCCGCTGCCCCGAGAACGCCCGCGAGGTCACCCCGGGCCGCGGGGGGGCAGGGGGTCCAGGAGAGCCCGCGCCAGGGTGCTGCAGTGGCAGGGTGGGCGAGGCCGCTGACGATGGCAGAGTTGTCGGGGACGCCGCAGCAACGAGGCCGGTTAAAGGGGCCCAGGAGTGGAGGGCTTGGCTCCAGGTGGCGAAGAGGGGGGACCGGGGGGCCAGGTTCGAAAGCAAGTGGAAGTACGCGTTGCGTGAGTGCGATGCCACCTGCCACTTTCGGCGCCAGCTGGGACAGACGAATTTCGGAGTGTATCAAGCAGGAGGAAGTTTGGGTGCGGAGATGCGCCGAGCCACCGTGGGCGGAGACGGAGGGCCCCAACAAAGATGTAATCGAACTGCCACAGAGGGACAGGGAAAGTGGGATGGTGGCGATTGCGTGGTTGCCGTGGATTCAGGAGCCCGCGGGTCTGTTGGGCCCCCGGGCATTGGAACTCGCTTCCCGGTCAAACCCGCGGGGGCCTCCAAGAACGGCAAGCGCTTTGGTGCAGCGAATGGGTATGTCATCAGAAATCGTGGTAACGTGTCCGTTTGGGAAAAGAACGAAACTGGGAGTCGCGGTGAACTTGCGCGCCCAAGCGGCCGATGTGAGAAACGTATTCGGGTCTGCTCGTGAGATGGCTGATGCGGGGAATCGTGCAGCGTTAGCTCGAGACAACGATGGGCGATCCCGCAGTTGCCTTCGGCGCGATGCCACTGGGCGAAAGACGACGATCTGCGAACAAAATGATAACTCCCAGTTTGCCATTTGGGCCCCGAAAGGAGCTGCGGGTAGAGAGGGGGCGAGCAGGGTGGGAGAGGTTAGCGAGGAGAGATGTGGGTGTTTCCCCGGAAGGGGCCTCCCATGGCGGACATGGTCCATTGTCCGGCTGCGCCCCTTGGCCCCAGTCGAAATCCTGCCGCCGCGATGTCGGGGGGCGGCCGGGGGGGCGGGGGCGGGGGCAGTGAGTTGAGCGATGTCGAGGGCGTGTTCGTGGTAGAAGTGCCCGAGGACGTCGCGTGCGACGTGGCGCCGAGCAAAGAGGAAGTCGGGTCGCGCCGCGCAACTCGCCGACCGACCATGCCGGAGCTGGCGCCCCCGCAGCTTTAGAGGAAGGCAACAGAGGGCTCGCGAACAGGGGGTGGGATCGCGGAGGCAAGGGGCGCCCGCGGTTCCAACTGACTACATGTGGTTGAGTGGTAGAAGGGGAGATGGTGAGGCAGGAGGAAAAGAAATCCCTTAGTCGTCGCGCGTTGACGGGGGCGCCGAGTGAACCGGGGGCCGCGCTGCATTTGAGCAGGGGGGTGGGCCTTCATTCGACCCGGGTGGTTCGGGGCACGACTTTGTTCGCTGGCTACAAGGGGGGGCCCTCCAGCGCGAGTGCGAGTCATCCATCGCAGCGCTGGAGGAGGCTGTCAAAACTTCATGCGACTTAGACTTGGGGGTCGAGGTTAGCCCTGTTGGAGATTCTCAGGCGAACGGTGGAGTCGGAAGGGCGACGAGAACCGAAAGGGCACATCTGGACGTTGAGGGGCGCCGCAGACGACGCGTGCAAGGTTGAGTTCGGGGGAGAGCATGCGCTCGTACCTGGGCTGGTAGCTTGCGCATCTTCTTTCGTCAATTTGATCGCCGTTGACGCCGGTGAAGAGGCGGCTCATGAGAGGTGCCAGCGGCGCTGACTCAACGAGCCGTTGCTCGTGTTTGGGGATTGCGTCATGCGTCAGAAGACCTCTGACATGGGAAACAGCGACCTCGGCGCCATTTTTTTTTTTTTTTTTTTTTTTTTTTTTTTTTTTTGCGGGGTTCACGATGCAAGCCAGGAGTTAGCCATCGGCACTCGGGACGGGACCATCAAAGCATGCGAGTTGAGGCGCGGGGGATGTTGGGGGAAGAGAGAGAGAGAGAGAGAGAGAGAGAGAGTATCTATAGGAATCTGCCAGGATGAGGGCTTCCCCGGCAAACGGCTCCCAGCGCGCTTGGAACGGATGTTCAAATCAGGGTGATATCGCCCAGGGCGGGTTCTTGCCGAGATTCGAGTGCATACTTATGGGGCCGAGCCCTGGGCGTTGCGCGGGAAGGCGCCGCGCGTGCGCCGCGTGTTCCAGGATGTTGGGGGAGAGTTATGACGTGATTTGATGGGCAAGATGGCCCGAACAGTCAGGAAGGTCAGTGGCGGCCCAAACGAGAATGGAACCCGACATCGCCTGGCCAGGCGTGAACATTGGTAGACGATTGGGCGGGTTATCCTCTCGGCGACGCCGCGCAGCCATGGCCCGCGCGCTCGCCCGGAGACGCGTGAGTGAGACCCCCCGAAGCCCAAATGTCCAGCACTTCGCGACGAGCGCGCGCAGTCCATCGGGGTGTCAGTGAGATCGGGGACGTGGCGGACAAATGGAATGACGAAGGTGATGGAGAGTCGCGAGGGCCATGGGCGGAGTGGACTGAGTTTCGCGTGATCCCCGGGGGCGTCGTCGACGCGCGACCAGCCGACGCTGCTCCCAATGTCAGTGGCGGTGAAGAGAGGGGCGGGGGAATCCAGGGATGACGAGAGTGCCGGATATTCAGAGAGGAGGACGATGAGGATGATGAGATTCTGGATGGGTCATGAGGTCGATGTTAGCATGGTGTCAGACGACGGGGACGCGCGTGAAGACGCGCCGAGCGTGCGGGCGAACAAAACATGATAATATGAGGGCGGATTGCGCGCGCACTGGTTAGGGCACCTTCGGGTTCGACGCCGAAGTTGCGACGAAGTTGTTCAGTGCCGATATGAGACAACGTAGTGCGCAGTCGCGTGCTTCTGAGGCCCCCATCACCTGTCTGGTCTGCTGGCATGGCGGAGAAAATGGGATTCGTGCCTGGGTCATTTATCGATTCAGAAATGCGAGGCGATGCGGGCGCAAGCGAAGAAAAGCATTCAGAGCAATGCTCCTTCATTCATAATCGCGTGTCCAATGCGCGCAGTCCTCGGCAGGCCGGGCGCACTTGCCTCGGAGCGCCTGGGGCTGGCAAAGATGAAGGGCCAGTTTGATCGCGGGGTCGAGCACCCCGCGCTCGCGTTGGAAATGTGCGCGGTTCGGAGAAGCAGCGGTCCATATCGTCTTTTTGAGCGCCCCGCGGTGGCCCCCAGCAGGGCCGCGCTGCGAGTTCGGAGAATGTTAGTTAATTCGCGAAGGCGTGCAAACGTGTGATGGCGATATGTGCTGCTCTGGATTAACGCAAGTGGTTAAGTGGGGGGAGGTGCCGGCGAAGGTGCCCGTGACCTGCAGCCCCTGCGCCGGAAAGGCCCCCAGTGCGAAATGTCGAGGTCAGCGTCGGCGCCCCTGGTGATTTGGGGGGGGCAGAACGAGGATATCAGAGGCATCAACGACCCTGTCGAGCTATACTTGGAGGCCTGGTTAGGGAGATGACGGCTGATGATCGATGGGGGCGTTCTTTCGGGACCTGTGATCCCGCGGCCGTTTGGGGTAAACCAGGCGAAGGAACGGACATCAGTGAGATCGGAAGCGAACCGGATGAGCGTGGGAAAGGGATTGCGGTTGCCTGGGCCAGAGAAGATTGCGTCGACCTCGTTTCGTGCTTCCAGGCGCGTCTACGCTTGGTTGCGCAGGACTTGGGCGCCGGCCAGGCACTCGGGGGCAGGGAGGTTAGTGAGGTCAGGAGTGGGGGAAATCATTCAGAGGTAGCACTCGACATCGCCGTTCAATTTATCTACTGAGATGCCTGGGTCATGCAGTCCGCCAGAGAAATCTGCGCGGCGTGCTGGCGCCAGGGGTGGCTGGAAGTTACAGGTGCGTCGGAGGTGACGTGAGCGCAGGTCATTGTGCGCGTGGAAAAGTACATGCGTGGGATGATGTGGCAGGAAGTCAACTTGATCCAGATCTCACGTTAGAAGCTTGGGGGGAGAAGATGGGGCAAGTCAGGGGGCGCGATGTCTAGGGGGGAATGCTGGGCGGTGACTGGGGGGGCCCCCATTGGCGGAGGGTGGGTTGATCTCGACAGGAGACGAACCCAATCCTGAGGTCCGATCCCGGCTGTTGCCCCAGTATGTCAAGGTGAAACTCTAATTCTTCACGCTTCGCGTATCCCCACCAGCCCATCTCAAAACAGCAACTCTTCCGAAGCATGCCGACCGTCGTGTTTTTCAGGCGTGTTTCCGCCTGCCCCTGCATATCTCCCCTGTTCCTCCTCCCTCCCGCCTCCTTGTACATCCTCCTTGTGGTGGGAGCGGGAGAAGGACGAGGCGGAGGAGGAGGGAGAGAAAGCGCTCCTCGTGGTTTCAGTCGTTTGGGGTTTCTCGTCCTGGTGTGAGTCGTTCGGGCCCTTCTTCCTGGTGTGAGTCGTTCGGGCTCTTCGTGGTGTGAGTCGTTCGGGCTCTGCGTCCTGGTGTGAGTCGTTCGGGCTTCTCGTGGTGTGAGTTGTTCGGGCCCCTCGTCCTGGTGTGAGTCGTTCGCGCCCCTCCTCCTGGTGTGACTCGTTCGGGCTCCTCGTGGTGTGAGTCGTTGGGGGCCTTCGTCGTGGTGTGAGTCGTTCGGGTTCCTCGTGGTGTGAGTCGTTCGGGCGCCTCGTCCTGGTGTGAGTCTTTCGGGCCCCTCCTTCTGGTGTGAGTCGTTCGGGCTCTTCGTGGTGTGAGTCGTTCGGGCCCCTCGTCCTGGTGTGAGTCGTTCGGGCTCCTCGTTGCGTGAGGTCTTGGGGGCCTCTTGGCGGCCCCAGGGGTTTCTAGGAGCGTCTTGGGTGCCTTGGGGGAGCCTCTTCGGGCCTCTTGGGAGCCTCTTGGAGGCCGTTTGGGGCGTCTTGGGGGCCTCTTGGCGGCCCCAGGGGCTTCCAGGAGCGTCTTGGGTGCCTCGGGGGAGCCTCTTGGGGCCTCTTGGAGGCCTCTTGGGGGCATCTTGGGGGCCTCGTGGAGGCCTCTTGGGGGCCTCCTGGGGGCCTCTTGGGGCCATCTTGGGGCCTCTTGGTGCCTCCTGGGCGCTTCTTGGGGCCATCTTGGAGGAAAGCGATCAAAGAAGAGGGGAGCTTTAATTAGCGCTGCCCCCTTCAGAAGGGCAAAATGGGCCCACAACCTTCGTAAAGTCGATGATTTTGCCTTGAAAGAAGAGGGGAGCTTTAAGGAACGCTGCCCCCTCGGAAGGCCAAAACGGGGCCGAAACCGCAGTAAAATCAATGATTTTGGCTTCAAAGAAGAGGAGGGGGTCTTTTCTGCGTCCCCCCGTCGGGGCCAGAATCCTCGTGAGGGGTGTCGTTTTTTTTAGCCCTCCCAGGAATCAAAAACGACCCCTCTGACCACCCGCGGAACGCCCTCTCCAGGCCCAGGGGGAGGGGGTAGGAGGAGGGGTAAACCCCTCCCCGAAGGGGAAGAAGGGGGTTGAGAACAGAACGGGCTCTCTAAACCACTCACGCCCAAAGGGCTGGTGGGATTCCAAGAACATTTTTGCAACCGCGCTTTCAGTGGAAGCCCGCAGCGTGGTTATTCTCTATGGCTGTTGCCGAGGGGATATAGGGCATGATTGGGGGGGGGGGGGGCGGGAAAGGGCGCCCGCTGGCGTTTCGAGACGTTCGGCGGGTATGCTGTTGAACTGGGGTTTACACGGACATCCTCGTTTGGTTGCTTGACGAAGATTGTGAAGTGGGCATGTGTGGGCGAATGCTATAAGCAATGTGCGAGACCCGAGACGCTGCTGCCTGGAATTTGCACGTTTTTTTTTTTTTGGGTGAGAGAACACGAAAACGTCGCCACGTGTATTCACGCAGGGAACAAGGTGGATCTGGGTAGCGGTGCATGGGTATGATTCTACTTTATCGGATATCGCTGTTGATCTTAACTGGCTCGAAAGCGAAGTTAAGGGAGATTCGAAGTCAACGTCCGAGGCAGACTCGGACTTGGGCCGACGTGCTTGAGATCGTCAGGATTCTCGACCGGATCTGTGGAATGGAGTTGTGATGGTTTACGGTTTGGGGCGGGTCCGCAACGAGGTGGGATGCCAGGTGGGGCGCAGCCTTGCGAGGAACAGGGCGAGGGTTTTTCTTCCAAGTCATGAAGTCAAGGAATGCCGGATGTTGTTTTGCACAGGACCGCTCGGACATGCAGTTTTCAGTTAAGGGGCCTGCGCGCCCTATGTTAGCCCCGGCCCGAGGGACGTGGCGAAGTTTCGCAGCATTGGACACTCACCTCAAGATCCGCGACAGGTGTGGGTGCCAGTATGCGTACCAAGAACGACCTTTGGAGTTCATTGTGTGGACAGACGCGGGCTTCGCAGCGTGCAGAAAGACGCGCAAGTCGACGAGTAGAGGAACAGTTCCGCAGGGATTGCACTTGATAAACTCATTGAGGTCGACTCATAGTTTTCGTGGCATTGTCTTCTGGAGAAGCGGTGTGCTGCGGAATGTTTGCAGGTGCTTCTGTAGGGTTCGGGCTTCATGCGGCTCCCATGGGCTTCGATGCTGACTGCGGCATGCTCTTAAAGTGCGGTGCGATTGCAGCCGGTGCCCTTGCGAGCAGGCGCGGGCAAGGAAGGTTAGATACATCGAAGTTTGCTAACTTTGGTTGCATGATGATGTGCGACGAGAGGACATCAAAGTGATCAAAGTAGAAACCCTCGGGGATCTCGCAAATGCTCTACTTGCGTATGTGAGCAATGAAAGCATGTCCATACATATGCGAAGTGCCAATCAACGCTTTCTTTGTGGAAGGCACTCGCTGGCACTCGCCAGAGAGTGTTTGATACATCCACATCCAGGTTCTCATTGCATGCCGCTTTCCTTGATATTATAGCTCAGGATCAGTTGAAGTCTTGGTGCTCGTCTAGCCTTTGCTACAGAAACTGCCAATATTATTGCACGATGTTGGTGCTGTGCGACGCTGAAACCGTGTATCGCGTGTCAGGAGGCCCTTGCGCGTGCACGCCCAGATCATAGCCGCTTTCTGCTAGCACAAGTTTTGTCATGTATTATAACAGCAGCATCTGTATACATATCGTAAACAAAAAACGCGGATTTGCTAGGATGGGGTCCTGGCTTAGCGGCACTGTCGACTTGCTTTGGTTTTTTCCGTTGCCCAACTGCTTTTGTTGTATATATTGCGCCCGTTTTCACATTCGGCTTATCAGCCGAAGGGTGTGTGTGTGCTAGTTTATACCGTCCTGACCGGGTGGGCAGGCCGGGCCACTGTGATGGTATCATTTGTATGGTAGCTGTGTCACACCTGGGGCGTCCACATTTTGTGAACCGCTGCCTCGCAATATACTTTTGCATTTCCTTGGTGCAGGTATTATTTTACCTTCTCGGAAGAAGAGCCTCGTGCCAGATGTTCAGGAGGAGGAAGAGAAGGAGGAGGAAGAAAACGAGGAGGAGAAACGCTGTTTTCCCAGCATGTTCGCCTCCCCGGTGCATTGTCCCGCTGCAGTTTCTCCTCCCGCTCGCCTGTGCTCCTGCCGTTGCCGTTGCCGGCCTGCGTGCTCCTTCCTGCTTGGGCCCCCGCGTCGCAGCACTCTTCGCTGTCCTCGCCCTCGCTCGCGCCACCGCGGGTGCTTGCCCCAAGGGGTTCACCGACCAGTTGATGCACCTGTTCGACAAGGATGTGTTGAACCTGCGCATTCGCATGCCAATCACAGGAGCCCGCTTCTGCCCCTCCCGACTTTGCATGGGGCGGTTGCTGTCCATGTGCGTCTTTGGGAACAATGTGGTGTCGACTCTTTCTCCCCTCCCTCCGTTGGTTCAGATTTGGGAGTTACTATTCGGCAGGCGGGGGTTCGCGACACAGCCAAGGCTGACCCAAGTTGGCGCGCCCCGACTGGGCCGGCCTGGGATTGATGGGAGAGGCAGGGGAAGGGGAGGCGAAGTGCGACGAGGTGGAGGGGGGACGGGGTGGGCGCGGGAGAGGGGGGGGAATTGGGGGCGAGGTGGCGGAGGATGGGAGTGAAGGGAGAGATTGATGGTGGGCGCCACTGCGTGATCAAGGCGATGGTGCAAGGCGCACGGTTCTGACGAGGCGACCAGGTCACCGCAGGCAGTCAAGCAGATCCCGTCGGGCGGCTGGCAGGGCCGCTCGCTCCACTCATGGGGGCACAGCTTGGAGCTAATGACACATCAGCGTCTGTGTGTGTGTGTGTGTGTGTTTGTGCGTTGTTGTAATTGAACATTATTACTTCTAAAGAATAATTATTGTTGGGACCCCTGGTGCGCGACCCCCCTCCAAAACCTAGGCCGCAGCTACATTTTCATCATTTTTTAGCGAAAGCTTCAGAAAAGTGAATTATTACCGGATCCGGTTGTTTTGTTGTACTCCGTTTTCCCTTGCAAAAAACACTATAAAATGAAAATTCTTGTTCTTACTTGATCAAATTGCAAGAATCCCTTGCAAAAAATAAGGTAAAGTGGACATTCGTGCGCGCAAGACGAAATCCTTCCAAAACCTTAGGTTTCGTAACGATTTTAACATAAAAACATCAAAAACCCAATGGTTTTTTAATAAAAAATTGTCAAAATGTCCTTCCGCGCGCTCTTGCGGATTCGTAGGAAAACCAACACTTTTTAAACAATTTTGTCAAACGGGCTTTTGCGAGCAACTTTTTCGAACTTCTGCGACAACGGTTGCGCACCTGCCAGGGCCATCATCCCTGTCAAATAATATCATGCGGGACACATTCGTTTTTTCTTCGCGCGCGCACGCCGAAATCTACAAAAACCATTGGGTTTTTAAGAATGTTAGCACCGCGCATCATAAAATCACACGAATCGCACCGTAGCTCTCCTCTGGCTCTCTGTCTTGCTCTCTCTCTCTCTCTCTCTCTGTCTCTCTGTCTTGCTCTCTCTCTCTCTCTGTCTTGCTCTCATATCATGCGCAACAAATGCACGATGCGGGGCACATGCGGGGCCCAAACAAGTGATTAACCTCTGCGGGTGTGTACTCCACGCCAGTGTAGTATCCACGATCGTCCGCGCGCCACGAAGTGAAGTGTCCTGACGTCATAGGGCGGGAAGCTGGGTGTGGGTGGTTCCCGAGAGTCGTGTGGATGTTTGGTAGAGCTTGCATTGCCCCCCCACGAAGTGGGGGTATTGGCTGGCGTCGCATGAAAACCCTGGCACTGGGGAGAACACTGAGCGTTCGGGTAAAATGATTGTTGTTGTTGTTGTTGTTGTTGTTGTTGTTGTTGCTGTTGTTGTGTGTGTGTGTCAATCCCGTTGTCCGAACCACCGCCCAGGCTTTCACAACCATCGGAATTTCATCACCAAGATCTGCAAGTACGAGTACGTTTGCTCCATTGCCAACTCCATGACCGTGCTCGACGAGCTCCTGCCCGTCATGGTGAAGATGGCCTTGAACAGAGAGCGGGGCGCTCAGCGACCGCGGCACGGCCTCGCGCGGGGGGACGTCGACTGTACACCCCGCCGATCCTGGCCGGGCCAATCCTGGGCCCAGGATCGGTGGAGTGATTTGCTCATCTTGTACACTCGACATGGGTACTGCAAGTGTGGGGAGGAAAGCGAACAGCAGTTCTTGCGCACTCCGAACAGGACTCGCCGCTGGTGTCGCCGCGGACGCCGTCTATTAGTGTCGGCGACTACAGTCGGTGCAGTTACGCCAGGGTGCGGTTTGCGATTTGCTTTGTGGCGGCCTTTCCGGGGCCTTTGCGAGAGACAATGTCATGATTGTCGTTTCGAGCGACACTGTCATCCTCGATGTGTGCTCCACTGTACTAGAAGGAGCGACAGTGTCATGTGATTCGGCCGCATTGAGTGACAGTGTCATCCTTGTCCCGGGGGCGGGAGGGGCAGATATGACGGGAGGCGAACCGCACCCTTCGCAAACCGCATCCATTGCAGTCGCCGGTAGTGGCACGTGTCGCTCGCCCAACAGGGGCCGCTGCCGGTTTTGGGCAACCTTTGTTGCTGGGCATCGCCAAGGCGTGATTCCCATCCGTTGTCCCCTGCCTTCCGCCCTCTCGCGCTGCCCAGGCCCGTCCGAGTCGTGCTCCCCCTCTCTCTCGCCCCCCTGCTCCGCCTTCTCTGCCTCCTGCCTCCTGCTCCTCCTCCTCCCCTGTGCTGCTGCTGCTGCGAGCTCCCCTTGTATTCCGCATCCTCCTCCATTTCCTCTTCTCTTTTTGTCTTTTTGTCTTTCATCTCCTCGTTCTCTCCTTCGCTCTCACCGTTGTCATATTCATGTATCATATATGTAGGTATGTATACTCATATTATCGTCGGCTGTGCTGACCCGAAAAATTTGGGCCCATTCGACAGCTTGGCGATGGATGGTGTTGCTGCTGAGGGTAACGATACTGACGATGTTGATGATGATGGTGATGGTGGTGGCGATAATCATGGTGCTGATGATGGCAATAACGATGATGATACTGTTGTCGTTGTTGATGATGCTGACGGTTATGATGATGATGCTCCTGATGATGACGATGATGATGATGATGCTGGTGATGACGCTGATGATGCTGATAATGATATTCATGACTATGGTCATTCTGATTACGCTGATGGTGGTAGTGGTGATGATGATGATGTTGTTGATGATGACGACAGTGGCCCCAAGATCTCCTTCCGTGAAGCAGAACATATCAGCAGGAATGCCCCCTCCCCGCTTCCCACCCTCCAGAAAAATCCTTGGACGGGGCACAGAAATGCATGGGGGCGCTGAGGAAACCGTCCCAGCGGCCGTTTCCTACGCGTGCGGCGGCCAAGGTCTGGCACCTTCAACATGACCAATCCGGGCGTCATCTCGCACAACGAGATTTTGACCATGTTCTCCCGGGGGGGAGGAGGACGACAGGAGGCTTCCCCAATCCCTCCTGGGGGAGTGGGGTGGATGATGATGATGATGATGATGATGAGGATGAGGATGAGGATGAGGATGAGGATGAATATGAGGATGAGGATGAGCATGAGGATGATGATGTCGACGACAATGATGATACTGATACTGATACTGATGCTGATGATGATGCTGATGATTATGATGATGATCATGATGCTGATCATGATGATGATCATGATGATGCTGATGATCATGATGATGACGATGACGATGATGAGGATGATGAGGATGATGACGATGACGATGATGAGGATGATGAGAATGATGATGATGATGATTATGATGATGATTATGCCGATGATGATCATGATGATGCTGCTGATGACGATGATGCTGATGAACATGATGATGACGATGATGACGATGACGATGATGATGCTGATGATGATAACGATGATGATGCTGATGATGATGATCACGACGATGATGAGTATGATATTTCTGATGATGATGGTGATGATGCTGATGATGATTCTAATGCTGATGAGGATTACTGTGATGGTGATGGTGATGGTGATTATGCTGATGCTGATGATGTGGATGATGTTGCTGATGATTATGTCGATGGTCATGATGATGATGATGATGATGATGATGATGATGATGATGACGATGCTGACGATGAATCTGCTGATGATGATGATGCTGATGCTGCTGATCATGGTGATGATGATGATGGTGATGATGATGATGATATGATGATGATGATGGTGATGCTGGTGGTGGTGATAATGATGCTGATGATGCTGATGATGATGCTGATGCGGATGAGGATGCTGATGATGCTGATGATGCTGATGCTGTTGATGCTGCTGATGATTATGATGATGCTGATGATGCTGATTATGATTATGATGGTGTTCATGATGATCATGATGAGGAAGATGATGCGGATGAGGATGAGGATGATGATGCTGATGATGATGATGATGATGATGATGTGGCTGAGGATGAGGATGAGGATGCGTATCATGATGATGATGCTTCTGCTGATAATGATGATCGTGATAATGATAATGATAATGATGATGATGATGATGATGATGATGATGATGATGAGGATGAGGATGATGATGATGATGATGATGATGATGATGATGATGATGATGATGATGATGATGATGATGATGATGATGATGATGATGATGATGATGATGATGATGATGATGATGATGATGATGATGATGATGATGATGATGATGATGATTGTCGTGATTACCGTCGACGATGTATTCTGCACGATGTGATGTGCTGCGCTCGTCCGTCGAGCATCTGGCGCCGGCCCGTGCCGGCGAGCGTGTCTGCCGCGCTCTCTGCACAAAAGAGGGGGCCCCCTCCTCGATCCCATACAGCCGCGGAGGCGGCGGCAAGAGAGAGAGTGAGGAAGGAGAGGTTGACTCAAAAACTTCGCTCGAGTCGCCTCGGCTCGACATGAGCCTAAAATCCTTCTCAACCGTTCCGACCGAACTGGATCAAAAGAGGGGCCCTGCACAGTACAAATATGAAAAGGAATGATGAGAAAGAGCCCGACCCTATCCTCAAGATAGGTCGAGAAAAGCTAAAGCGTCGGCGGCCTCGGCTTCAGCATCCGTAGGCGCCTGCGGCTTGTCCTGAGCGAGTTTGTTGGCTCGCTGTCGTTTCCTGGCTGACATGAAATCCTCATCGTACCTGATGATCCAGGTACGCCGTGCAAGCCACAGAGCCAGAGGCTTCCTTGCCTCGGGGCTGTCCTTCGTGAGGCCGTCGGTGAGGTTGAGGTCCGAGGGTACCCAAACCAGGTGCTGGTTCTTCTCGGGCCCGCAGTTCGCCTTCACATGCAAAACCTCCACGCCGGTCCTCGCGTCGCTCAGGCCTATGCCGAAGCTCTCCTTGTTGTGAACTGAATCATAAACTCCTCGGCTGTCGATCACCAGCACCGAAGTCATGGACTGCGCCACCTCCTCCTGAGTGTGCGCGGTGACTGGAACTCCGTGCATGACTGACCACAGCATGCGCATCAGGTACGCGGCGTTCTCGCCGTCGTACAGAGCCTGGCCCTCGCAGCCGTTGGTGCCGATGCCGGTGCGCTTGAGCTTGTACGATCTCCAGTCGGCGATCGATACTGCACATTCCTTCTGCTTGAGAATCTCGGCCGTGGTGAACGCCACGATGTAGCCTCCTCGTTGTAGTAGTCTGCTTGCGTCGACCCACGTCACGATCACTAGGTCGTCCCACTTCAGCTTGCCGCCACAGTTGCTATTGAAGTTGTGGAACACCAGTGAGTCACGAGCGGTCCGCTTCACATCGCGTATGAGGGCGTTCGTGTCCTTCAGGTCCCCGAACGTCGCCTCGTTCACCCGTTGAGCCAACAGTGACACCCGACATGAGAACTGTGGTGCTGTCTGTGTCGCTCTCCATTGACATTTCATCAGGCCTGCCCTGAACTGGGTGACGTCCTCCGGCTTGAGCTTGTCATCCTTCGAGAGATACTTGCCGGACTCAACCCTGATCTCGAGGAGCTGGTGACAGAACTCCTCCTGGCTGGCATGGATCTTGCCCGACGGCTCCTTAGTGATCCACATGCCTGCCCACATGCACGGCGTGCTTCGCCATGGAGACCACCGCAGCATCTCCTTCAGCATGTTCTTCATGTCGAGGTAGAACTTGTTGTCGCTGTCGCCTGCGATGCCAAAGTCGTCCACGTGCGAGCCGATGACCCCGCACACGGTGCCGTCCTGGTCCTGAATGATCCAGATGCATGGCTCGATGAGGACGCTCTTGCCTCCTGCTTCGTGGATCTTGTGGTCCACATACTTCCAGAAAACCCACGGCGCATTCGTGATCCCGTAGATCGCTGCCAGGACTCGCATGGACTCCTCCTCGTTGATCTGCAAGGCCTGCCGGAGCTCCTTCACGCCCTTCGTGTAGAGCTTCCTCCACTCCTCGGTGTGCCCGGCCTGCAGGAAGGCGGACTTCGCGTCGGCTAGCTCGAAGGTCCAGCCGTGGAAAGCAGCCATCTGGAGGAGTGCCAGCTTCCCTTTTCTTGAAATGGTTGGTGACGCCGTGGGAAGCACCCGATCTCCGAACTTGTCGCGACTGACAAGGTCTGGATGTGAGAAGCCCAACAGAATGATACGGGCCTTCGCCTTGAACTTCCCGTCCGGCGTGCTCACGGGGTGTGGGTCCGACTTGTCCGGTGGTTCAGGTGGTGTCAAAGGCTTCCAGGTCAGTAGCCACCTCATCTTGATCAGCTTGTCCGCTGGAATGTCTTTTCCATGATTGTAGTCAGCGTAAGCCGATGCAGCCCGGACGGTCGGTACTTCCAGATGTTCCGCCAGCTCCCGTGCCATTGCCTCTTGAAACAGTGGCTTCTCCTCGGGGCTCAGGCGGCCAAACGAAACCTCCACACCCTTCTTGACCGTGTTGTTGGCCACTCGGTTCAGCTGCTTCTCCAGGTACGCGCTCGCATCGAAGCAGAACTCTTCAAGGTCCGTCTCGATCTCGATCTTCATCAGGTCCATCTCGGCCTCGTTATTCGGATCCTGCACGAAGTTGATGATGTCGGTCTCGCTGGCTTCCACATGGTCGCTCGCCGCCTTGAAGAGGGCAGCGTGAGCAACTTCAGCTGAGGCTCTTGATGAAGATGATCTCCCAAAACGCGGTTGGAAAGCTTCAGTCGGTACAGGTGGCCACGACACAGTCGGTTGCTTGCCTCTCAATCTCGTTCGCTTAATCTGTGGTGGCTCTGGTGCTGAGTTGTCCTCGTCGACCTCCAGGTCGTCATCTGCCTCCGTGACGTCGTGGGGTTCCACGGCCACATCGGGATTCTCGATCACCCTCGGCATGCCCTCAAGAGGTTGACGTGGTAGCATCCTCATGCCATCTGCCGTTGGGGAGGGCTCCCCGGCGATGTCGTCAAAGTCCTGGAGGTGCCTCCAGACGTCCTCGAGCGGACTGTTGAGGATGTCGTCCTTCTTCAGGTTGATCTGGACGATCTCCGACTGCGTGGCTGGCCGCAGTTGCTCAGCTGCGCAGCGCCAGCATCGGTTGCCCATGATGACCCAGATCACGCCGTCCTTGTTGCCTGTCTGGACCGCCGGCTCGGAGAACAAAACCCTGCCCGGTCCGATGAATAGGCCGTCCGTGAAGAAATCCTGCCCGGAAAGCTTTCGCTTCCCTGTCGCAGCGTACGACCGCCAGACACAGACCCAGTCGCCTCGTTTATATTCATGTCGAGGTCGTGGGGCTGAGTTCTTCAGCTCTGAGATCTTCCTGGACGCCTTCTCCTTCAGGTAAGTCGCCTCTGCATCCGCTCGTACCCGCTCGATCTCGAAGAAGTCGGACTTCAACTTGCCAGTAGCTGCGTTATGCGCCAAGATTGGGTCCTCGGTGGGAGAGAACCCGAAAGCCCACTGCGTCGGCGTGTAGCCCTTGATGTTGTCCATGTTGTTGGCCGCCGCAATCGAGATGTAAAACACGGTCTCGGGACTCAGCTTCGGGTATTGTAGGCGAAGCTTCCTCATTACCTGCTTGACGGTCGAGATGCGGCGCTCGATGTCGCCAGCCATCCAATGTGCTCCTCCTGGTTTCGCTGAGACGCCGATGCCGGCCAACTGGCAGTTGTCTTTAAACTCGCCGCCCACAAAAGATGGCTGAGGATCGACGAAAACCCACCTTGGCTTGGGATAGTGTTGAAGGTAGGCTCTGGCAAACGTCGTGAACGGCGTAGCTGACGAATCCGTGCCCTTGTCTTTGAGGCCGATCTTCGCAGCGATGTCTCCACACATCAGGCCGGTGGCGACCTCTGCGATGAGGAGAAACCTGGCCTTCACGTTCAAGTCCGGGAACGTCAGGTCGGAAACGTCCATGACGGCTGCCTGCCAAGGTGCCATGGGGATGTCGAGGCTCGCCTTGACCTTGTGGGTAAGGCCGTGCTTGACCAGGTCGCATGCCTCGCAGCGTAGGTTGATCGCTTCTTCGATAATCCAGCGTGGACACTGTCGCTTCTTGCACCAGTAAGCCAAGTGCTCGTTCCCTGGGTGCCCTGCAGCCTTGTGGATCCTGCTCAACATCGCCCGCACCTGTTCCCTTTCGGGATCCGTGGGCTCAGCGACGTAGATGCTCCCGGTGTCCCGCTCCATCAGGTAGGCATTCTCGAGGTCGAGGACAGCAGGGTTCTCCAGGGCCATGTTGAGGTCGATCGGGGTCCGGAGTTGAGCATGCCATAGTCGGGCAATTGCCTTGCACATCGCCTGCGGGTAGTAGGCTGTGGCTGCAGTGTGTAGCTTCCCGCTGATGACTCGGTGGCCGTGTGAGTGGTCACACACGGTCGCGACCTTGGAGAACTCCGGGTCGGTGGTCATGATCCTCCAGCCCTTCTCGACGAGCTCGTTAGTGTTGTAGTCCCTGAGGCCGTACATGCACCCGTCGATCCGATCCTCGAAGACGTGTCGTCCCCGACGCCTCAACTCCGTGCGTAGAAAGTTGAGCTCGGGAATCTTCCAGCCTTGACACCTGTGAGGCCACTCGAAGTAGACCTCGCCTCCGTTGTCAACAATCTTTAGCAACAGGAGAACTCCATACTTCACACGTCGTCGGTCTCGAAGTCGGTCTTTCTCGAGGCGTGCACGTGCCTCTGGTGTCTTGTAATTGAAGTTCGTAAGTGAAGTCCATAGTGTGCATGGTAGCGATATCCAAGCCCTCTTCGGCATCACCTCGTCCAGCTTCTTGCTAGCGGCCTCGAACCCCGCCTTCGTGCTGAGGTTGTAGCCGTTCTCGATGCTGATCCGCTCCATGCTGAGGCCGATGTTGGTGCACTCGTCGGTCAGCATGCTGTTGGGATGGCAGCAGATCTCCACTGCCTCGGTGATCGTACCCACGGTCATGGCCAAAGCCAGTCCTGCGAATAGTGTCCTGCGGCGTCCGGCCGCCAGAAGCTGTCTCGGCACCCGGCTCAGACTGGCCCGGGTACTGGTTCGGCCATCTGGACCTTGCGCCTGGGATTCGCTGCCCCCAACATCTCCAGCAGCGCGTCCGGCGCGTGTCGGATCTCGGTCCCGGGGAGCCTCCGAAGTGAGGTGGCGATGTTGATCATCGCGGTCACCTGCTCGTGATTGGCCGTCTCCCACATGTTGCAGTGCCGCACCAACTCCAGGCCGGACTCCACCAACTTCGGATGCTGCATGCTGAGGTTCGTCATCGGCGCCTTCGCCGTCGGAACGTAGAGCAACCTCAGCCCGCGCCGATAGCACGTCCTGGTCTGGCCCCACTGGTTGTTGACCGTGAAGTACTTGCGATGCGTCTGCCCGCACGGTCCCCGTGTGGTCCTCGGGTCGCGGGGGTCCACCTGCAGTGCGAACGCCGGGTCCAGCTCCATCTGCTTCTCCTTCTTGCGACCCTGGTGCGCGTTGCCCGGATCTCTCTCCTTGACCTTGCCCTCCGAGGTGACATGCTCCATTTTCTGGCCGTTGAAGACGAACTCCCGCTTGACCTGGGTCGTAGGTCCGGAGCTCGCTGCCGCCGAAGGTGACTTTACCTCCGGGCCCTCCTCCTTCTTGTCGGCATCTATGTCGACAGGTACCCATTCGTCCTTGCCCTCCATGGAAACGCTCTGACTGAAGCGCCGGCTTGCGGATTGCCGAAATCCGCTCTGATCGAGTTCCAGAGCCAAAAGACGGCGGAGGATGGGATGACCATGATGGAGCTGCTCTTCCTGTTATGGTTGATGGAGGTGATGTTGCTGTTATCAATGATGGTATTGTCGTCAGGGCCGTATATACTGATGATGGTGTCGTTTTCATCTGAGATGATGCTGATGATGTCGTTCTTGTTTGAGATGGTGCTGATAAAGTCGTTCTTGTCCGAGATGATGCTGATAATGTCGTTCTTGTCTGAGATGATGCTGGTGATGTCGTTCTTGTCTGAGATGATGCTGATGGTGGTGATGTGGTCTTTGTCATCGACCATCTCTGAAACGCCCTTGCAAGACCCTCGGTGTTTTCCGCGGTCGGGTTTAAAATCTCGGAAACGTGCTTCACCAGGTCGAGGATGCAATGGCCCTTGCCTGGAGTCTTGCGAAGCTGCACCAGTTGACCCCTGATCACAGCCTCCCCGGTTCGGAAATTCACGATTGCCGGCCACGACTCCAGAGCGGTCATTCCCAACAGAACGAGAGGCACGCCAGGACTGAGAGCGAAAATACCCAGAACGAAGCCCGGCTCGAACTCGACCGAAACCTCATACAGTGCTCTGCCCCACTTATTGTCTCCGAAACGAAACCACGGTCTTTCATTTTTGTTGATCTCGATCCTGGCCTGTGGGTTCGCAGCCGCAACGGCGGCAACCAGGGCCTGGACTGCGCGCTCGCCTCCGGCGGACGCGGAAGCCCCGCAATCAACCATGGCCTCAGAGGGGGCGAGGCTGCTGTCGTTCAGCTCCGCCTGGTACAGACCCTGGAGCTCGTCAAACCCGTGCGTGATCGTGTGGAACTCCAGGTAGTTCGCATTCTTGCCCTTCTGGTCGTTGTCCCTGTCGCGGTACTTGCTGCCCTTGCCGCTCTTGCTGCCCTTGCTGCCCTTTGGGCCTCGACCACCGAACGGCGGTCTCGAGGGCTGCTGGTGTGGCCACGACGGGGGAAGGCGACTCTTCCCTCCTGGACTCGATGATGGCTTGCCAAATCCTCGATCTTTGTGAGCGGCGGCCACTGCTTGCCTGGCTTGAACCAGAGTGCGTGAAGCCTCTGCTGCCATCGCCTGGGCCGCCTCGAGCTCCTCGTTGAGATGGTTGAGATCCTCGTCCATGGCCTCGGACTCCTCTGGCTCTGAGGCGAGCTGCGGCTCCTCCACGACGTCGTAGTCGTCCTCGTTCTCGTGGTGGTCGTAACCGTCGTTCTCCCACGCCTGAACTGCCGCTGCGTAGCCGTCGTACCAGTCTGGTCCGTGTACGTCGTCAAACTCTGCAACGAGGGCCGACTGAGGGCCTGACTCCGGGCCGTACCGAGGCATAGCCCTCGGTCCGAAGTCCCGCTGCACCAGCGCCTTGTCCTCCCATCTCTCCTTCAAAGCCTTGGAGACTGCATCGAAATCCAAACGATTCTGCGTGACCACGCGGACGTCCTGCTTCTCTTTCTCGGTGAAGTCCATTGCCTCGAGCAGGAAGAATCCGCGGAGGACCTTCAGAACTCCAGAAGCGTGGCCGAAAAACGTAGAGCCCACTGCCATCGCTTCTGAAACCTTGAGCTTGCTAGCCATGGATTCTTGTCGGTGAAAACGTTCCGTTCGAGAGCCCTGCGAACGAGACGTGATCGACTGTCGTTCGTACTCATCTGCTTCTTCTGCTTCCTCAGCAGGGGCATCATCTGCTGCTGAGGGCGCCGACGCGTCGGGGCTGGGCTCCCAGTGGTCCCAGCACCTCTGGCAGTACCATTGTCCGCGTCCAGCTGCGCCACGGTCTCTCTCGAAGTAGCCGTAGCACTCCTGGCACTGCTTGTACTTGTCGTTGTCGCCCATCTCCTCCAGGAGGCGCTCCAGCGCCTGGACCATCTCTGAGTAGCAGTCCTGCTCTCTGATCAGGAGCGCGCCCACCGTCTCGCCCTTGCGCCGCTTGAAATCCTTGTAGTAGTGCTTGATCTTGTGGGCTGCGTCCGGGATCGGAAGCTTCCCAAGCGGGCTGCTCCTCAGGTCGTCTAAGAGGAGGAGGTGGCCATTCGGATTCTCATATCGGTCCGGATCCAGAGTGGTCGCAAACGTCCTGATGGCGATCGTCTTACTCTGCAGCATGCGTCCAATGATCCGGTTCGCCGCCAGGTCCCTCTCTTGCCGCTTGAGCGTGCGAGGGAACCACTTCACAGCCGTCTCGAAGTGCCGCCAACGCCCTGGGTTGCCGTCCCATTCTGGGATGGCATCCTTGGACTTCTTGTCGTCCCCTTGCATGGTGTTCTGGTCCCTTCAGGAGTGCCAGAACTCGTCCGTGGATCTAGCTCCGCAGTACCAATGTCGTGATTACCGTCGACGATGTATTCTGCACGATGTGATGTGCTGCGCTCGTCCGTCGAGCATCTGGCGCCGGCCCGTGCCGGCGAGCGTGTCTGCCGCGCTCTCTGCACAAAAGAGGGGGCCCCCTCCTCGATCCCATACAGCCGCGGAGGCGGCGGCAAGAGAGAGAGTGAGGAAGGAGAGGTTGACTCAAAAACTTCGCTCGAGTCGCCTCGGCTCGACAATGATGATGCTGATGCTGATACTGATGATGATGATGGGATGATGCTGATGATGCTGATGCTGCTGACGATGATGATGATGATGATGATGCTGATGATGATGATGATGATGTTGATGACGATGATGATGATGACGATGGTGATGATGATGCTGATACTGATAATGATAACGATAATGATACCTATGCTGATGATGATGCTGATGAGGATGATGATGGTGATGATGATGATGATGCTGATGATGATGACGAGGATGCGGATGCGGAGGCGGAGGAGGAGGAGGATGAGGAGCAGGAGGAGGAGGAGGTGGAATACTAGTAATCATGCGGATACGGAATTGTACGATTCAACACAATAACAGTAATGCTGATAACACTAAGAAGAAGCCTAACAATACTATCAGTAATAGTAAACCTAATCAGAATACGAAACACATACTACTTACACTACTAATAGCGAGAATAGGAATATGACGAATATTACTAGGAACCATAATCCTTTTATAAATCAATTAGTGATAATCCTTTTGATACAATTAGTGATACAATTAGGTTGATATCACTTAAAGTAATATTATTCATAAGAACAGAAATATGAAGAGGAGAATAAGGATGAGGTGAAGGAGGAGAAAGAGGATGAGATGGGAGGGAGGAAGAGGTGGATGTGGAGGTACAGAAGGAGGAGGACGAGGCGGAGGAGGAGGAGGAGGAGAAGGAGGAGGAAGAGGAGGAGGAGGAGGAGGCGGATGAGGAGGAGAAGGAGGAGGAGGAAGGAAGAGGATGCTGCTGCTGCTGATGTTGATGATGCTGATGATGATGACGACGACGATGATGATGCTGATGATGATGATGATGACGATGATGATGATAATGAGGATGATGATGCTGATGATGCTGATGATGATGATGGTGATTATGATGATGAGGATGATGATGGTGATGATGCTGATGCTGATGATGATGATGCTGATGCTGATGCTGATGCTGATGAGGATGATGATGATGATGATGATGATGATGGTGGTGGTGGTGGTGGTGGTGATGATGATGATGCTGATGATGATGATGATGATGATGATGATGATGATGATGCTGATGATGATGATGATGCTGATGCTGATGATGATGATGAGGAGGAGGAGGAGGAGGAGGAGGAGGACGAGGAGGAGTTCGAGGAGGAAAAGGAGGACGAGGACGATGCGGAGGAGGAGGAGGAGGAGGAAGAGGAGGAGGAGGAGAGGAGGGGGAGGAGGAACATTGGAGGAGGACGAGGAACCGTAGGAGGTGGCGGAGAAGGAGGAGGAGGAGGAAGAGGAGGAGGAGAAGGAAGATGTTGAGAAGGAGGAGAAGGAGGAGGATGAGGAGGAGGAGGAGGATGAAGAGGAGGAGGAAAAGGAGAGGAGGAGGAGGAGGAGGAGGTGGAGGAGGAGGAGGGGAAGACGAGGAGGGAGGAGGAGGATGAGGAGGAGGAGGAGGAGGAGGAATGGGAGGAGGAGGAGGAGGATGAGGAGGAGGAGGGCGAGGAGGAGGCAGATGATGAGGCTGAGGTCGAGGAGGTGGAGGAGGAGGGGGAGGAGGAGGAGGAGGAGGAGGGGGGGGAGGAGGAGAGAGGGAATCATGGAGGCAAGGATGAAGCAGGGTGAGGAGGATTGGGTTTTTTGAGCGTATCCTGTCCGGGAGGCGAGAGGCAGGGGATGGGGCTTGATAGGCCTTTCTTGTGTGTGGCAGGGGGCGGTGGCGCAGTGCATTTGTTAGGGTTGGTGGTTGGGAATCAGAAAGATGGGGATACGAGTTGTGGTTGGCGGGCTCAAGCGTCGAGATAGCATTCGACATAGTGCGTCGCGTCCGCATGTTTGATACGATCACGGGGCCAGAAGTAGAGGCTGGTATTGAACGATGCTTGTCGCGGGAAGTTTTTAGAGATATGTCTGCCTCCGAGCAGTTGTTCTCATGCGTCGGGAGCAGCAAGTTCAATGTGCATGGCGGACTCCGTCACCCTCTGTCGCCGTTGTTATTATATTTGGTTGTGGATCAAATGCTCAAGGAAATCATCGGCGTCCAGCAAAACAGGGGGACGGGCACCGCGTTGGGGGGCAGGAGCTCACATGTAAGCGTGCCGCGCACGTGGGTTCGCCGACGACGTGGCGGTGCTCGCGAGATCATGGTCGTCACTGACGTGCATGGTTCTATTTCTCAAGAAATGACTTTGGAAAAGATGGCCCAACGTGCACCCGACGTAACGCAACGCCATCGCACGTAGTTTACAGGAGGTGTGGCGCGGGGATAAAGAGGCAGAGTCTGGCTTCTCTTTGGACTTGCTACTTTGGAGCTGCTTGGTCTTTTGATGCCTATGGATGATGACTTACCAATGCAGATACGTATCATAGGACAGCTGTTGGCTGGCGTTAGATCTGGGCCATAAAGCCGATGCCGCCGAATGAGGAGATGTGTGTATCTCGGTCTGTTTCGGGCTGTTTGGCCTTCCTGCTGGAAACAGAGGCTTGTACGGTTCGAAATCGGGGACGCCCGGGGTTGCAGATGACCCTTGCTAGTATTTTCCCACGGCGAGATATTGCGCGACATGTTACTTTCCCAACGCAGGCCTGACAATGGCGTTGGTAGACGCTAGGGCCGCAAGGCGGGCGTATAACAAGACGCTGATTGTGATCGTACGGTTGGAGAGCGGCACACGCGCGACGTGATTTGTCATGGGCCAACCATGTGTGAATATTGATTGCGAGTCTGTAGGGGAGAGATTTGGAATGGACACGCGATAACAGATGTTCTGGTCAGGGCAGACTGAAACGCCAATCACGGATCATAAGTGGTGAGGAAGTCTCAGGCGAATTGCCTGGCCCGCATGCGACAAGGAGGAGTTACCTATAAGGGAAAAGGACGGAGGAGGAGGAGGAGGAGGAGGAGGAGGAGGAGGAGGACGGTGAGAAGGCGGAGAAGATCTGGGCCCCGAAGCAAGGTACAAGGAAATCGTGGACCCCGACTTCACCTGGAAGAATTTCTCCGAGGACAGCGGGGGGCCTTTAACATATCAGGTCGGCGGGGGGCCTGACAAACATTCCTATCCCAGAGGTTGGCATCACCTCATCTCGAGGTCGATCTCAGGGTTCCTCCTCGTTTCTGAGGGCCCCCCTCCAAGACTTTCATCGCCCTGGGCTTGACGATCTCAGGGACAGGGATGGTCTGAGGCTGGGTATGACTGTCCCTAGGGCTCTTGCAGCATGCCCCCCCCGCTCCTCGTGCTACGCGCGATGGCCGAGCGTGGCCGCGCGGCGGGCAGCGAGGGCCAGGAATGTCACCTGCCGCTCAGGGAGGAGGAGGGGGAGGAGGAGGAGGGGGAGGAGGAGGGGGACCAGGGACCAGGGAGGAGGAGGGGGAGGAGGAGGGGGAGGAGGAGGGGGAGGAGGAGGGGGGGGGAGGAGTAGGAGGGGGAAGGGGAGGAGGGGGAGGAGACTGAGATGTTTAGTCTTGAACTGCGCAAACCCTGAGCCCTGATGCGTACGGAACAGATACTACACTTGATCATTTACTGATCCTCTGAATTGCTAAACTGATCTGCTGCTAACGCTGATATTCTCAGTCTCATTCTACTTTCTAAGGGCTGTTGTGAAAAAGTTACAGGGAAGAAAACGCATTCTGGAACATATCAGAAAACATCTGACTCGAGAGAGAGAGAAGGAGGAGGTTAGGACAAAGGAGGCTCCGGGCGGCAACGGATGCGAGCCTCAGTCATCAGGCTGTCGTTCATCTGGTGGAACTCAAAGTTCACCTGGCCGTTGAACCTCTGGATCGTCTCTAAGTCGCTCTCTGTGTAATCCGCAGGTGGATGCTGAATACGTCGAGCTGTAGCTAACTTGGATATCATCTCCATGTCCAGGAAACTTGTAGTCAATAGCTTCATCATCTGTTTGAAGGTCCCTGGCTTTGTCATCGCATCTGCTATCATGATCTCTGTCGGTACATGTATCGTCCACCGTATCCGCGTAGTGATCCTTTCCTCTCTGAGTGCCATCACCGGAAGTCTCTGCTGCTTATCTTGAGGAACGCCTTTCGGTCCCGTCACCAGTTCGAACACGTCCTTGCAGTCCGTCAGGTGGTCACTTGCAATCTCGTAGGCACCCGTCTCGTTGATGTCCATCATTGCCTTGATGCGATCTTTCTGAGCAATATCTTGATCCATCTGCATTTCCGTGATACGAAGTGCTATCATCTGTGCATTGCTTACAACACTCAGCGCACAATTTGTCTCGCCCATGGACGTCGAGTGTGCAACCTTCTTCGCCTTGTTCGAGAGAATCGCCATTGGGTGACAATATCTACTGAGACACTTCTTGTTGCTGATCGTGTCCATTTTGCTGTCTAATGTGAGAGGAACATCGTGCATGAGTAGTATGACCTGGCCTTCTTGTGGATATACACTCGTCTTGGTCGTGTGATTTGCATCTCCTATGGCGCGTAGGCAATAAGGTCCTGAAAGTCGTTGATAATGAAGACCGATCATGATGTTGTCGCTCTGCGCCTTCTTCAACACCGCATTGGCCCTTTTGAGGTGCATCACCTTCGGCTCATTGTTGAAGCCCTGCAACTGAGTGACTTCCGTCAGGATGTGAACATTGCGTTGACACAATAATAGCATGCTGGTGAGGATGCTCCGAAAGCCATGTACGTATTGTGCTGATACAAGTTGATCGTCATTCAGAGCAGGGATCTCGCATGGCTTGATGTTACGTAAGTGATCAAGCTGCTGGATGAGGATGCTATCATTTGCCAATCTAGAGTACTGAGCTCCATTGTGTGTGAAGGGCAGGTTCTGACGCTTGACTGCTCCAAACTTTGTCTCTAGGAGCTGCCTCGGAAAATTCAAGATCTGGGTCCTCGACTGAGTGAGTAGATCGTCCACGTGAATCGTCAGGCAGGCCGCTAGCTTATCCGTCATCGCTGTCATAAGGCTTTCCGATGCTCCGCATTCGTGCGCCTTGTGAGGATGCCGTCGTCGTAGAATGTCGATGTCCTTCACAGTCCAGTACACGAAGTTGTCATCCCACAGACTGATGCGAGCTTCCAGGGTAGATACGAGGAACAGTGTGAGTGCGATCTGCCACAGATGTGGCGCATCGACCAGCCCATACACGGGCTTGAGCAGCTCCAGGAGGAAGAGGCCGTAGTCAACCGGCTGTACCACCACTGAGCTGCCCTCGATGTTGGCCAAGTGTCGCCATACGTTCGCCGGTGAATTGAGGTAGACTTTCGTGACCCTTGTACACGACAGTTTCAATTCTCTTGATCGCTTCCTCAACTCGTCGAACGATAGTCCTTGAAGAAATGCTGTTGAGATATCCCAACTTTCAAGGTCTGTCATAGCGTGACACTGTGCCATACTCACCACCAACTTTTGACTGATCCTTGATGCTGTACTGGAATGCCGTTGTATCTGATGTTTCTGGGAATCTAGAAAACCACGGCCACATAATCGAGATTTCACCTCCCAGACTTGCTTCTTCGGATTGAGCTTCCAACGCCGAACCCAGACTGCATCAGTGACATTCCGAGAGTCCAAGTTCTTGATCGCCGCGCACGCGAACACAGAGTGGCCCACGAAAGCGGTGAGCTCTGCTCGATCAGCCGCTTCGACTAGGTCCCAGTTCTCGTATATCTCCTGCTCGGTAAGGTTGCCGTCCGCCTGAGCCGCGTAGGTAACTGCTTCTCCCGTGTTTAGGTCGAACAGAAAACACTGGTTCCGTTTCCATGGCCCAGCAAGAACCCAGGCTGATTGCGAGCGCGTCCAGGGAAGATCTGAAGTCGACGAGCCATTCTGTTGTCCGATCTTGTCAGCAAAGAAGTTGTCTTGCCGTTGCTGTTCCAGTACTATGGTCATTGAGTCGGACAAGTATGTTTCACGCACTTCATTTAGATATGTCTCTTCTTCTGTCGTGATATCCAAACAACTTGTCGCCGTGTTTCATCGAGCGTACAGGTCAGCATCTTGAATAGGCGTGTGGTCACTTTCTGGCATGTCGACGCGCACCGGCAACTCGATGGGAACAGCATCTTCCGCTGGCATGTTCTGCAGTTGATTCCAATCTTCCGAGTTGAGACCTGGTCCAGGAGGGGCGCCGTCATCGCCTGAAGGAACCAATGTCTGTGAGCTCGCTGGTGCTGACTGTTCGGCTGCCGCGCCAGGTTGAAAAACATCTTGCTCCAACAACTTGCTCAACTCACTCGAAAGATCCAGCTCCTTGACCTCAGGCTCGATCTGTCCATCCTCGGTCGGCGAGGCCGCTGGCTGAGCTGTCGGCGCGGTGCCGGCATAGGGTCGTGTCGGAGGCTGCTCCATCGAAGTCGACTGTCCGGGGTCCACTGTGTCGTGCTCGCGCTTCGTGACCGGCTCGCGTTCGATGGTCGGCCTCGACGTTGATGCCGCACTCGGTAAGGGAACCAAGCCAGGCGAGGAAGTTGTCGTGCTCGCTGCAGGTATCGTGCTAGGAGGAGCTGTCTTGACTCTCTTGGAGTCAACTTCTGGTAGAGTAGGCCTGTCTTGCGCTGGAGTAGCCGGCGGTGCGAGAGGCATCGCCTGATCCACCTCAACGTCCTGGAACTCTGGCAAAATGTCGCTCAGCGCCTTGCTCATGTCGAAGCTGTCGTCCTGAACAGGCACCGCTGTATGAGGTTGAGGCTGATGTACAGCTGGTTGTGTTGGTGCAGGCAGAGGCACAGCTCGCTGTGCAGGCTGAGGTAGAGGTATCGCTTGTTGTACAGGCTGAGGTAGAGGTGTCGCTTGTTGTACAGGAGCTGATGGCTGTCCCGAGGATGCTGATGGTTGAGCCCTGGGATCTGAGCCAATGCCGCCTTGGTCCAGAAGTCTGCTGAGCTCTCCAGTGAGATCGAGATCATTGGAATTCGATCCGACAGACTTGTCTTGAATAGCTTCTCGTATTGGTGGAAGTTGAGCTGTTGCTTGTTCGATGTCCAGCGACGACTTCTCCCTTATGTTTTGTCGCGATGCTTCTTGCGAATAGGAGAGGATGGCTGCTTCCCAATCATCATCATCAGGAAGAAGGCTGACCATGTCGCGGATGTCCTGATCGATGTCTCTCATGCTCTCTGGCCAGACCTCGATGTTGCCGAGATCGTCCGTGTCTGGTATTTCGTAATCGTCGAGAAAGGGGTTCACCGGCAACTCAGTCCGATACATAAGGAAGAAAGAAGTAACATCCCATGCGTCGCTCGAAAAGTCCGTGATGTTTATTCCTTTGTCTGGTCGTACTTCCTGTGCCAAGTATTTCGTCTTATTCGAACGAGGCCAAGTGACGAGCCATCCATCATACATCCGATCCAGTGCCGGAGTGCGTCTGACCGATTTACCGTACAACAGGCCGTTCACGCTCTTCAAATGGAAAACTCGCTGGTATATCTGAAGACACAGGCACCAGTGCTTGACCAGTCGTAACTGAGATACCGAAGGTGAGCAAGTCATGGAACTGCCGTCGAAGATTTTTCCGATCCTGGTGTACTGGCCGTAGGCTGTGCCGTCGACGAGGTCCATGAGCTTGGTGAGGTTAGAGCTGTCCGTCGTGTCCTTCAGTAAATATGCATAGTGATTGCCGTCGCCGATTGGTACTTTTTCCAGGTTGATGGCGTGTCGTCTGATGTGCCTCGTGGGCAGAATGTAGGGAATACCGTTCCAGACCACTATGCCAGTTCCCTGAGAAAGTTTGACAAGTTCCGCTGGTCCTCTCCATCCTGACTGATCCTTGCGTTCTGGCACACGATAGATGTCAACAGGTTCGCCAGGCTGAAGTCGCTGTCCAGGAGGTGTCTGCTGCTGCCGAGTCCGGTTGCATCTTGCGATGCGCTCTTCGACCAAGCTCTTGGCCATGGCAATCTTGGCCTGCATTCGTAATCGAAGTGCCGACTCGAAGGGATCCGGACAGCTGTCCACGGCTGGCGTCACGGAGTCCAAGGTAGTGGCCTCCATGTCGTAGTAGTCGCGAGGAGTGAATCCCAGCGCCACCTGATTCGCCGTCTGGCCTCCGTAAGATACGAGCGAGTTCGAGACCATGGCCGCAGATACCTGCAGGCGAGTGCGATACGAGCGAGTTCGAGATACCTGCAGGCCCTGGGCCTGAGCGCTTTTCTTCAGCTTGAGTGAGCATAGCCTGATGAGAGAAATCCATCGTTCCACCAGGCCCGTCATGGTATGATCATCGGTGCCAGCGAAGGAACGCCTGATGTGAAATTTGTCACACATGCGCGATGCCAATTCAGAAACCATGCCGCCCTCCTGGTCCAAGATGAGTCTGATCGGCGGCCCGAAGTACCTGATCCAGCAACGAAGCACCGTTGAGAGGATCTCCTCAGCGGTCCTGTCCTTGAGGAAGTCGGCGACCTTGTACTTGCTGAACTCATCGATGACGAGGATGAAACACTGATCCCATTGGAAGAATAGGTCCATCTGGATCCGCTGGTTGAAGTGTACTGCCATCGTGATGCCGACTTGAGGCTTCGTGGCTAGAGGCATGAAGTCCCGGCAGTCCTTGCGCGCCTTCGGGATGAGGACAAGTATCTTGGCCAGGAATGGTGTCCAGCAGTCTCCTTGTTTTAGCAGTATGGCCATATCTGGAACCGATGCATGCCAAAAACGAACATGTAGTCCAAGAAGACAGCGTATGCACTCTTTCCTGTCTTTGCTTGCCTCTGCTTCCTTCAGTTTCTTCAAGAGGTTCGCAAGGTTGAAGCTGGGCTTGACGTCATACCATTCCTTCTTCGCGATCTTTGGCTCCACCGAGGCTGAAGGAGACGCAGAAGCTGAGGCTGACTTCTCCGGCGCGATCGCCGGTGCCTGGTCCACGTTGCTGGTAGTGACTGGCTCCAATGCAACCTCCTGCAGGGGCTTGACTTCTGGTTCTGCTTCGTCAGGAGGTTCTTCAGGCATTGCAACTGGAGGTTCGTCCTCAGACTCTTCCGCCTGAGCTGCCCTCTCGACTGCAGCCGGTGCTGCTGCCGCCGAAGGCGTAGGAGGAGCAGGTCGAGGAGTTTCGCCGGCCATCTTGCACTGTCCTTGAATCCTGCTGTGTGGTTCCGTGGTCTGCTTGCCGTGCTTGCACCTCGGACACGCCCAATATGTTGTGACGTCATCGTTGTCATCATCAGGCATCGCGTGGTACTCTGTAGTGGCCTGTCCGATGAGCTTCATGATGTCCTTGCCGATTGCGTCACGCAACAATTTGGGGTAGACCGCCTTTGCATTTACAGTGTCGGGCGACTCCGCGAAGGCCGAAGGTGCTCATGTACCGTGTTCGCTTGCGAATGGGTTCACCAATCTCATTCACGGCTCCAAAGGGGCAGTGATCTCCCACGTACGATCGCAGGCCGAGACCCGGTAGAGCCTGAAACACCGACTTGTCCCAGATCTCGCTGGTGTTGGGGTTCTCCAGTGCTGAGTGTTCTCCGCGTCGCTGACCTGTCTGAATATCACCAACACACCAGTCTAGTGTAGCTTTCTGGGTCTGTCGTTCAGCTTCGCGCTTGTCTGCATCGCCCTTCGAGGCCTGAGACCATGGTGTACAGGTAGGAGCCCACCAAGAGGTCTTGATGCCTAGTGTCCTCCTTACGGCTGTGAGGATATTCTGATGATCGGCATCCGCTAAGTTCCATCCGTATCGATAATCCACTGGAAAAGCCACCTGCAAGCCGAGCCGCATGCATCTGAGAGAAAGACGACCACTTCCTGACATACGTTCTTGAAGATGTAGCTTGAAGCCCTTCATGTGGTCGACCCAGAGCATGGCATTGTGCGGTGTAATGATAGGCAGATGAGTCTGATGATAAAATTCTTCGGGCATTGCCTTGTATTTCTTTTCAAGAAGACTGACATCGTCACGGTCACAAGCAGAAGGCCACTGATTTGCTCCAGTCCACTTGTCTCCGTTGAATGTGTTCCACCGTTTGTAAAACATTTGACGTATCTGCTGAGGCGTGCTCTTCGAACCAACTCCGGCAGCATGACGAGGTCGACCTCCATGTAGATCTGCTTTGTCTGCTTGATATTCTCTCAGTCTCATTCTACTTTCTGAAGTGCTGCTGTCGAAGGTCGACTGGATGTCACTCGTCTGTGTTGCCGTCTCACTGCGTCCATCCTGGGTTCGAGCTGCGTCCTTCCGAGCCGTTTCGGAATGTCCGAGCAACTGCGGTGACGACAAGTGTGGCGACGACGACCCTACAGCGCTCGAGGCGCACGCTGCAGGGGGTCCCGACCCGTGGCAAGTCCGAGTTGCGTCCTCGCCAAGCACTGCTCCAGGATGACTCGAGTGCAGAGCGGTGTTGACGCCAGTCTTGGTGGTCATGTTGGTGTCGAAGATGAACTCCATGTAGTCCTTTACCGCTTGTCGCAATATTGTCGCTTCTTCGCCGGTATTGGCAAGAGGGTCGTCGATAGGCAGAAGATAGTGGCCCGAGTCCGTGTACAAGATACGCAGGAACGAGGTAGGTGCAACCTTTCTGCCCATAGCTCCGATATGATTGATAACCAGAACTCCATCTTTGTTTGGCAGAACGTTGGCGTACATGGACCCGGCGTGCTCGATGATCGACTCGTTCGGAAGAAGGCACGGGCATTTAGAGCCTGAACCTCCCAGGAGATCCATGGTGAACGAGCTCCTGGGCAATGCCTTCAAATTGAGCGGAATCGTGCCGAGGCCGAGCGAGGGACTGGGCTTGCCATCGATACCTGACAACTTCGAGTGCGAGTCCTTCAGTGTGATATCTTGACCTTTTGGCCACAACAGGTGATCGCATATTTCTCGTACTGTCTCGGTACCGCCCAGGCCTCTCGACGCGCCTGGGTCCACGATCAGACCGAGACGCTGCTTTCCGCGTACGCTGGTCATGAGTATCATCTCCTCGTCCTTTGCCTTCGATGCTGGGTAGCACGCGTTGTTGATCGCAAAGAGGCTGGTATGCGGCTTCCAGAGGTCAGATAGAGAACCTTTGTTGACACCCGAGTGGGTCACATCGTTATCCGTGTCGTGCTGCCAGGAGGTGTCCGTCTGAGCTCTGACCGGCTTCTCTGGAAGCTGAAAGGTTGATGATCCTGGTGAGAGCTGTGATGAGCTGTTGATGCCGCTGATGCTGCCAGTGTTCATGTTCGTCTTGGTGCTCATCGGCTTCACCATGTCGCTGAAGCTTGTTTTCTGAACAGGAGGTCCGTCATCAGCCTGATGCCACGTACCAGGAGGAGGAGATGTCGCTGAGGAAAGCACGCTCCAAGATCCTGTCGAGGGACTGTCTTCCGAAATCGCATCAAAGTTGCCAGCCATCCACAGTGGTTGTCCGGCACCGGACTTAGGCCTCCAGGAACCTGTAGATGAGGATGAGAAGGAGCTCTGATTGTCTCTGTTGCCGTTGTTGCCTCTTTTTCCTTTTCCGCGTCCTTTTCCTTTCCTCGGCCTCCTCTCGTACTCGTCGTCGTCGTGCAGGCCACCGTCTTCGTAGTCCTGCTCCGTCCTGGTGTTGAAGTCCCAGTTGGGCTGCTTCGTGGTCTCTGTGGAATGTCCAACCGCGAGAGCGATTTCAGGAAGGTCGCCATCATACTGGTCCTGATAATGTCCACTGAAGTTGTGATGCCACGTATGTGTGAGACCCGCTCCCGTTTTGCCGCCGCTGTCTCCTTTGCGATCACGAAGGCCAACTGGACAATCTTGATCGCGATGCCACTTAGAGCCACAGACACTGCAGCCGTTGCTGTCCGTCTTGCTCTTTGTTTTGCCATTTCCTTTCTTACCGCCATACAAAGTGTCCGACGAGAAGCGTTTATCGTCATCACGTCTTTTGCCTTTTCGTCCACGTCCTCGACCTTTACTGTAGCCTCGACCTCGTCCTTTGTTGCGAAAACGTCCTTTTCCTTTTCCTTTTCGTCGTCCATTCCATCGCCACTTTGTTCTGAAGCCGCTCATCTGATATGCTTCTTCGAGGTCAAGCTCGTCGAGGTATTGTTCTATCTCATCTTGATCGTACCAATTCCAGTAGCTGTCATAGGCGCCATATCGCCATTCTCCATGTTCCGTCGCATATTCTCGATAATGAAGGTCCGTGTCTTCGTCGAATACAAAGTCGATATATTCTTCTTGATCTTCATCTTGATAGAAAGAAATATTGTAGTCATCATCGTTCAGCTCCATATCTTCAAACGCTCCGTAGTGTCCTGAGTGATGTCCACCGCCTGCTGCCATTTCTTGTTTGGCGATCCGACTGGTCATACTGTAGATCTCGTTGAACTTCGTAAGGTCTCCATTGTGATGAAGCTTGATATCTGCAATTCTTCTGGCCGGAAGGCCGCTCCACTTGAATAGGATGTGCGTGAGGCCTGTCGAGTTCAACTGCAATCCTGCCTTGCTCTCAGCCTCCTGGAACCTCTGCTTGAAGTTGAGGAGGTAGTCTTGCAGTGAGGAGGATACGCGTCGTGTATCCCAGAACTTGTCCAGGATCTCACCCTGCCTGTCCTGATCGTGAATCTCGAACGCATCCGTGAGCTTCGCAATGAGGTGACCAATTCCCGCTGGACTGGCAGGGTGCAGCTCTACTCCGGCGGGGTCCAGCACTGCATCTTCCTTGCCGAGGGCCAGAGCCGCATCGCCACTGATGACCACGCCGTTGCGAGTCACCTTCAAGCTCATGGCCACCTCGAACGCCTTGTCGAGAAGCCGACTTGCAACGAGCGGGCCGGCCTCCTCTTCAGTAATGGGCGTGATACGCCACCAGAGATGAAGACGTTCGAGGAAGTGCTTGAACGTGTAGTCTGGCATGCCCGGCTTCCAGCCAGGAGGAACATACCTGGTGAACTCAGGAAGTGAATTCGGGAGCTTCCAGTCTGCACCACCACCTGTCGCCATCGTCTCGTAGTCCTGGGAGTAGGAGTAGAAGGAGACGCCACAGGCGTCGCTGAAGTGTGTGAGGAAGAACGTAAAAAACAGGTAGATCGAACTGATCTTCTTGAAGATCCGCAGCGGGCCGAAGTTCAGCCCGGTGTCGTAGTTCTTCGTCGTGACGAAGGGTCGCGCCTGGCGGCGCGCGGCAGGCACGCTATCGCGCGCCCGAGCCCTGTCCGAGATGGGGGCAGGCTGGAGCTGGAGCTGAACTCCAGCTCCGCTACCAAACTGAGATGTTTAGTCTTGAACTGCGCAAACCCTGAGCCCTGATGCGTACGGAACAGATACTACACTTGATCATTTACTGATCCTCTGAATTGCTAAACTGATCTGCTGCTAACGCTGATATTCTCAGTAGGAGGAGGGGGAGGAGGAGGGGGAGGGGGAGGGGGAGGAGGAGGGGGAGGAGGGGGAGGAGGACGCGGACTGGAGGGAGCGGCGCGCTCGCCAGAGGCGCGCAGACAGCGAGGGCGCGGCTCTCGCGTGCAGGGCTGCCCGCCCGGCCCTCGCGATCGCAGACCCACCCGGTCATCTCGTCTGCGACACCTGGCCGCACAGGGTCCATGTCTTCGATCCGATCGATCCGATTCGATGTCGATTCCCGCCGACCCGATCCGATTCGATCCCGATCTTCCGGCGATGCGATGCGGCTCGATGCTCACACGGCGCTGCCGTGCATCCTGGCGCAGCCGATGCGTCCGATCTGGATTCCGGGCCGATGCAGCCCGATCCGCTGCGCGAGCCGATCCGGTCCGCTCTGCCGGCTCGATGCTGGCCGATCCTGCCCTCCCCTGGCCACGGGTCGGGGGAGGCAAAGAGGGGGGTGATGACTAAGGGGGGGGGAATGGATATCATGGCGTGGGCCATGATATTTCCCCAGATTTCATGGCGCCTCTGCTTATTTCATTGCGTCCCTGGCCCCCCCGCTGGGCCGCGCCCATGCCGCCGGTCATGATTTGCACCCCCCCTCTTGGACGCCCCCCTCTTGGCCGCTCCCGAACAGGAGGAGATGCTCAAGATCCTGGCGTCGGGCCGGTCCAACAACAGGCGCGCCCGCCCGGCAGGGTGGCCGCCGCGTGCCCGGGGGGTGGAGGGGAGGGGGGGTGGCGGAGGGGGTGACGGGCCTAGGCGGCCTGGGCAGCGCCCGCGGTGTGGGGGCGCTCCTCCTGGTGGTCCTTCCTCGAGGGAAGGAGCACGATGACCACGACCAAGGTGTGGCGGGGCCTGGTCGACACCGACCTTGGTCATGGTCCATTTTTCGGCGCCGATTCGCGGGGATGGTCTACGAGTTGACGACGGCCAAATGGTCCTTCCTCGCCCCTCTTTGGCTGCGCGCCGCTCCGAGGGTGCTTGCAGTGGCGGTGCGGCGTCCGTCGTGAGCAGTCGGCCGCATCGGACGATTGTGCGGCTTCAACGTTTTGCCCCCCAGAGCTCCCCTGCGTCGGTCTCGATGGGCAGCAGCTTTGCGGGCGATAAGCAGCGGCAGACTAACTCCCACGTGCTCGTTCCCGATCCTCAATCACCCTTTTTCCCTATAACTAGCTCCTCCCAGCCGCACCCCCCGGCGTGTCAGTAGGGCGGGCCGCGTTTCGCCTGAGAGGTCCTTACCATCTATGAGCCGGAAGCTTGACATGCGCAAGCGTGTTGAGGATGGAGGGTGGCTGTTTTCTTAAATGCGTCTCGCTCCTCAGCGCCGCATACATGTGTTCAAAGGTTTGCAGCATCTGCAGAGATGGAGGGCAAGCGGTCTTCAAACTGTGGCTCCCGCCACAGCGCCGCGCATATTCGTTTCAAAAGTTAGCAGCAGTTGCAAGGATGGACTGCGGCCCGTTTTCAAAATGTGGCCCTCGTCTGAGCGTCGCGTGCATTCGTCTCAACAGTTTGCAGCAGTTTGGGGTCCAGTTCAAAATGTGGCTCTTGTCCCTCCGCCGCGCACATTCGATTTCAATGCTTGCAGCAGTTTCAAGGATGAAGGGTGGTTCTTTTTGTATAGTATGGCTGTCGCCTCAGTGCCGCGAGTATCGCATTCGTTTTAACAATTTGCAGCAGATTCTTGGGTTCGCAGTGTCGAAGTCCCAGGACTCTTGTTCTGGCACGGTTTTGGGTTGTCAGGACGCAACAGTCACGTTGATTCGCGGTGTTGAAGTCCCAGGAATGCTGCCATTGCACGATTTAGGATTGCCAGGGAGCAACAGTCGCGTTCAACCGTGGTGCTGAAGTTTTATGAATCGTGTTCTGCCTCGGGGCAGGGTCCTCAGACGGTGGTCTTTCAATAGGGCACTTCCCGCAGCGAAGCGACTTGCCTGCAGGAGCTATGAAGAGGGAGCTCGGAGTGAGGGTTTACTGTGCTATCTCTTCCTCTCCTCTCTGCCGCGCGCCGCTGTGACGCTCCCTGCTCCGCGGTTGCCGCGCTCGCGCCCGCGGGCGCGGGCGCCCGCGCACGCCCAGTGGAGGGCCCCCCCTGGACGCCGCCAAGGGACCTCGTTTCCAGAGGTGGGGAGGAGTTGCGCGCAGCCCTTCCGCGCGGAACCATGTCCTCTGGTGACGTACACTGGAACAACTTTCGAACGGCATGAAGAAATATGGGCACGCCGCCGACCAGGGGGCCCTCAGAACTCGTCCTGGAGGGCCTTCGCGGGGAAGGCCTGCACGACGATCGCGGGGAGAGGACTGTACGAGGTGGGGAGGAGAGGGAGGAACTGTCCTCACGGGCATTGCTGGTGTGGAGGGCTCGTCCACCATGCCACCAGCTTCTCTGAGCTTCTCAGCGGCACGCGCCGGCGCTCGCGGGCGAGCTCGAGGCTGCCCTGCGTGGCCGCGCGTCCCGCGGCGGCTCTCAACGCTTCTGGCGGATCGGACGGGAGCCTGTGCAGGAGAGGAACCGTCTTGTCCTCCCTATGCAGCCCAAGCTTCAAGGAGCAGGGGGATTGGGGCAGATGGAGTGGCCAGGCCCGCCCGATAAAGACGTCGTGCGCCCTGCCGATCGGCGTCCTGGTACCCAGCTTGCCGCTGCCGGCGGCTCGTCCTCAGCGGAGCGTGGACCTCCGGGCCGCAGGAGTGGTCCTCGTAGCTCGGTTGGCGGCCCTCGCAGCTCCGCCTGTGGCTCGCGCAGATCGGCAGGCGGCCCTGGCAGCTCTGCCGGTCGCGGGCCCTTCGGTCAGCACGGTGCGCCATGATCTCGCTGGTGCCCCTCGTGCAGCCGTGCACGGTGCCGTGTGGCGGCGTCCACTGCGACTTATTGGCCGTTTCGTTTTAGTAGTCGCGCCGCTGGTCCGGCGTGCTGGTCCAGCCTACCAGCGAGGAGTTTGGTGCGGGCGTGGCCTCTTGGCCCGGCGTTTGCTGGGCCCCGCCGTCGTCAGACGGGCAACCACTGGGTCTGCTGCGTCACCCTGTGGTGGTAATGCCACTTCCAGGACTGGTCCATCGCGCTGGCCCACCCCGCAGACAGGGCGGGCGGGCCCGACTCGGCGGGCGGCTAGTGCTCCACGTCTGCGTCAAGATCGCTCTCGCCCTCCAACTTGGAGCAGATGTCCTCGAGGTCGTCGGGGTTCCTCGCAGGCCTGGCTGCCCTGGTTCTTCGTCCTCTGCAGGGGGCCCTCGGAGTACTGCTGGTTGCTGTCGTAGCTCTGCTGGTGGCCCTCGTAGCTCAGCTGGTGGCGCTCGGAGCTCCACTTGCTGCCCTCGTCACTCTGCTGGCGGCATTCGAAGCTCTGCTGATGGCCCTCGTAGCCGTGTTGGTGGTTGTTCTCCAAACTCTGCGGCGTGTCCTCGCAGCTCAGCTGGTGGCCCTGCAACCCTGCTGGTGGCTCTCGGAGCTCGGCTTGCGTCTCTCGTAGCCTGGCTTGTGGCCCCTGGTAGCTCAGCTGGCGGCTGCTCGTGAAACTTTGGTGGTGGCCCGCGCAGTTCTGGCCGCGGTCCTCGCAGCTCGGCCGGTGGCCCGCGGAGCTCAGCTGGCGGCCCTCGAAGCTCCGCTCGCGGCCCTGGAAGCTTGGACCGTTGCCCCCGTAGCTGAGCGGGTGTCCCTCCTAGCTGCTCTCGGAGCTCTGCTCGTGGTGCCTGTTGTTCAGCTGGTGGCCCTGGCAGCTGTGGTGGTTGGCCTTCGTAGTTCAGCTAGTTGCCCTCGTAGCTCAGCGGGTTGCTCCTTTAGCTGCGGGGGTGGCTCTCGAAGCTCTGCTCGTGGTTCAGCTGGTGGCCCTCGTAACTCTGCGCGTGGCCCTGGTAGCTCAGATTGTGGTCTTCGTAATTTAGCTGGTGGCCCTCGGAGGTCTGCTGGAGGCTCTCGTAGCCCAGGAGGTGGCCCTCCTAGCTCTGCTGGTGGCTCTCGTAGCTCTGCTTTGGTCCTCGTAGGTCAGCTTGTGGCTCTCGTAGCTCAGCTGGTGGCCCTCGTAGTTGCTCAACTGATGGTCTTCGTAGCCAAACTCGTGTCCCGCGTAGCTCGGCTGGTGGCTCTCGTAGTTCAGCCGGTGGCCCTCGGATGTAAGCTGGAGGCTCTCGCAGCTCAGTAGGTGGCTCTGGCAGTTCTGCTGATGAGTCTTGTGGTCCTCGTAGGTCAGCTTGTGGCCCTCGCTCAGAACTGGTGTCCATGGTGCCGGGGTGGGGAATCCGTAGGTGTCTTCGTCGTCGTAGCCGCTGTACTGGTCGGCGCAGCATTCCTCGCCCTTCTCGTGGTCCTCCTGGTGGCTCCGCCAAGGTGAAGCCTATCTCGCCGACCAGGCTAGGCAGGGTCAGCGCGCCAGGGAGCTCGTCGCTGGTAAGCTCGTCGTCGCACTCAGGGCAGCAGTAGTAGTCGTAGGCGTAGGTGGGGTCGCCCTCGTGGACGCGCGGCTCAGGGACGAAGCTCTGAGCACTAGAATTCCAGCCGAAGCTTCAGTGCTCCTCGTCATCCTCCTGCTCCTGCGTATCCTTCTCTTGCCGGGTAGCTGGGCCTGGCCCGCGGTGGACGCCATCATGAAGGCGGCCGTGGCGATGATCGTGGTGTCGCTGGGGTGCGGTTGTACACCGTGTCGGATGAAGGTACCCTACGAGTTTTCGATACGCGGCTAATCTCGCCCATGCTCTTCTGGTCGTAGTTGGTCTCGGCATGGTTGCTGGTCGGTGTATCTCCACATTTTTGGGTTCATCTCGTCGAAGTGCATTGGTGGTGTCGAAGTGCCCTGTGCCCCATGTTGATCGCCCTCAAATAGAAGGGGTTGTAGACGCGGTAGATCTCCACTCGTAGAGGGAGATGCACGGTTGGTTGTTCACCAGGGACCGACCACAGCGCTGTTTAGCTTGCTTCTGGCCCTTGTTTTGTTGTTCGTTTCGTTGCTCATTCTCATTTCGTTTAGCTTCTCGTTTTCGTGTCAAGCGCCTCGTTTCGTTGTTCGCTTCGCGTTGCACAGGTCTCCTTGTGAACACTCGTTTTGAGCGTCGGGCATGCCTTTTTTCGTCTTGAACGCCACGCCGCTATGAACACCGTTGTGGCCGGCCCCTGGCGGAGGGGCTTGTAGACGCCGTCGATCCCCACTCGCGGGATGCAGGCGCTCAGAGTGCGGTGCACGCCGCCCGCCACCGATGGCGCGGGCCGCGCGCCGAGGCCGCCCCCCTCCTCCCCTTGGGGGGGGCGCGGCTCCCGGGGCGAGCGCGGGGGATGAAGTTCCCGCAAACGGCCCTCTCTTCCTCTCCTCCTCCCCCTTCCTCCTCCTTCCTCCTCCTTCCTCCTCCTTCCTCCTTCCTCCTCTTCCTCCTCCTTCCTCCTCCTCTTTCCTCCTCCTCTTCCTCCTCCCTCCTCCTCCCTCCTCCTCCTCCTTCCTCCTCCTCCTCCTCCTTCTCCTCCTCCTCCTCCTCCTCCTCTGTCCTCCCCCCTTAGTTATTCGATCGGGACCTATCGCACTGCCTCCTGCCCCTTGCTCTGATAAGGTTCTCTCCCATCCGCCGCCGTTTTGCCCTGACGCACGGAGACTAATCGGTCCTCGTGCCCGTGTCATACTCATTATGTAAGTATCGATCTATTCATTCGCGTACTGCAGAACAGTCCGCGCTACACCCTGCACCTTTTCCTCTACTTGGTAGCCGAGCTTCGGCTTCCGTCCACGCGCCGCCATGACACCAATTTGCCGCCACGCTTCGACTGCGATGGCCCTTCATCCCCATCGTGATAAACAGGGACTGCGAGTTCGGCCACTACATAAGCACCGTGTTATTCCCCCTGCCGCGCCTTCATCGCGCACCGTGATCGCGTCCCTCTACCCGTTCATCATCATGGTGGAAGCGCGCCTGTACAATATCGAGACCATCGATATGAAGGACCGTGCTCCTACCCTTCCGGCGCTTCCCTTTGGCCTAGCCCAAACAATGTTCGAGCAGCTCGCGGACCCGACCCCATCATCGAATCCACCTGTGAGTGTGGCCGCCGACGTCAGACAATTGATTGATACATTGTTCACGTACACGGCTTCTGACGAAGGGTTCCGAGCTACCTGCGACTATGTTGCAGGAATCCGGGGGGAAAGAGGCAACGGACACAACGCCCCCACTGCACCCGCCTGTGGGAGTAGCCGTCGGTGTCCGACAGTCAGGCCATCCGACGCGAAGAGTCCCGAGCTCTTTGCGACCATGTCGCGAAAGCTAGGGGTGGCACAGGCGGGCAGGAGCGACAAGATACCGGAAGGTCCGTCGGCTGTGTTGGCGGCTCTCCGCGGGACTGCGCTACGTACAGCGCCGGTTTTAATACATGGATTTAGTAGTAAACACAATGATGGAATCATGCATTGATTTATAAATAAATTATTCATGTATTGAAAATCCAATGTATTAGAAATCCCATGTTTTAAAACCTGCCTTGTGTCTGGGAAGGTCCGTCCTCGGTCCTGTGGAACTTGATCTTCTTCGGCCCTCCGTTGGGGAGGGAGCCGAGCCGTCGGCGCAGCATCATCTCGCGCGCGCTGCTGCTGCTGGTCCCTGAAGGCTCGGACCACAGTCAGACCGAGCTGTAAGATCGAGGTCGGTTCGAGGAGGGTACCCCAGTATCCTTCGTGCTTGTTGGATGTCATTGTGCATCCTGGGGAGGGTACGCTTGGATGTTCTGTTCGTTGTGGCCAGTTGAGGGTCTCATGTTCTTGATTTTTGTTCTTCTGGCCAAGGTCCGACGGTAGACTTTAGGCCCGTGTTCTGGCTTCGCCTCGGCTCGACGCCGGATGAACCAGAGAGGGGCCGCTCGACCGGGGGTCTCTGCGCCAGGGTTTCTCCCTCCTCGGCCTCGAGGCCTCTTGTTCGCCTTCGGCCAAGCTGCACCGCGTGCGGTGGCAGCCTCTGGATGGGGGGCCAGGTTTGTCTTTCGACGTTGGCCTGTCTTTCCTCCCGTTTTTTGGACCTCCCTCTGTGCTTCTCCGGGGGTCCTTGAGTGGTCGCTGGTGGGGCTCTCTCCCCTCCAGCTCAACCTGCGATGTGCTACCTGCCGCCGCAGTGCTTGACCATCTGGCAGAGAGGACGTTGAGGTCAAACAAGATCGAGGATTACGGATCGATAGTAGAAGAATAGGATCGAAGAGGAAGATAATACGGACGGTTGAGGACGGAGGAGGAGGACCCAGGATCGAGGATCGAGAATGGAAGAACAAATGGAGGAGGAGGAGGACCGAGGATCGAGGATCGAGGAGGAGGATCGAGGATCGAGGAGGAGGATCGAAGAGGAGGATCGAGGAGGAGGAGGAGGAGGAGGAGGAATGAAGAACATCCTGGAAGAGGGTCGAGGATCGAAGATCGACGATCGAGGATGACCGAGGAGGGCGAGGAGACGGTTCGAGGAAGGGGAGGAGTTTCGAGGAGGAGAATGGAGGATTGAGAAGAGAGCGGATGAATAGGATGAGTTTTCTTTTGGTTCCGCCTCCCTCTCAACTCCTCACTTCTCCCCACTCACTCCACTGCACTCCGCTCCACTCTTCTCTACCGGGCTCTCGTTGTCTTCTTCTCAACCTTCCTTACTCACCTTTCTTGTTCCGGCGTCCTCCATACCTATTTCCAATCATTCTTATTCCAGCCCGCCCCCACAGCTCCTTCCCAGTGCTCCGATCTCTTCCCCAGTACGCCCCGCTCTACTTCCACTCCGTTCCACGCCATTCCGCCGCAAGACAGCTCCAAGACGCCCAGGGCAGCTCCCGAGAATCCTCCAACAGCCCAGGGACAATCCGCCGGCTCTCTCGCCTTTTTGCCCCTGATGGGCCGCTGAGGGCACAATTTCACCCCTGAATAACGCCCCAAGAAGAGATCGAGGGAGCCCCAGGACGGCCCCAAGAGCTCCCCAAGACGGCGTCAAAAGAGCCCCAAGACGGGCCAAGAGGCCTCCAAGACGGCCCCGGAGCGCTCCAAGACAGCCCGCAGACGCTCCCAATACAACTTCCGAAGGCGTCAGGCGGAGCAAGAGGGCCCTGAGCCAGACCAACAAGCGCCGAAGAGGCCCGAAGAGTCCCCGAGAAGCTCCCAGCAGGTCCCCAAGAAGCGCCCAAGAAGGCCCAACATAGTTTCCGTAGCCATTTTGGCTCAAGACTCACAAGGCTCATGCAGGCTCAGACCAATTCGCACTCAGACCCATTCGTATTCAGATTTATTACAACGTTCGAGGCGAGCCAGTCCGCGGCAGGGCAGGTAGGCATCGCGATCACCGAGATGGTTGGCCCAGTGGCGTGGCACCATGTACCTTCTGGCTTCACGGTGGAACAAGGTACTGCAACGCCCAAATCGGGCGCAGTTGGGACAATTTGGCGGGTTCACTTCAGCACCACGTCCAGGGACAACCAGAGTGGCATGGGAGGGTACGTTCTGATATGCAAGCAGGCGGCCAGGGTCTCCGACGCTCGTTCGCGGCGCGACCGGTCGAGACCATATTCTAGATAGAAACACGCGTGATTCGTGGATTGATGACATGGATGATGAGGACGTCGGTTTCACTCGATGGGGTGCGGCATCTGGTCGGAGGGGGGAAAAGCTTCCAGATAAAGTCGAGATATTTGTTGATACCGAAATGGTCCACGTGAAGCAAACAAGCAATTCGTCGTGTACCCGGCGAGGCAGTTCGAGTTTCTTTGCGATGACAACGTATCATGTTTGTGGAAAGCGAATCCGATCCTCACGCCATCCCAGAAAAATGCAGACCATTTTGTCATCCAAGTTTTTCTAGTTGCGCTGGATTGCCGAACGCACTCGCTACGATTACACACTCTGGGTGGATGGTAAATATTTACTGAGAAACCAGAACCTGACTGAGACAATTAAGGAATCTTTGGGAGACTGTTGACATGCTTGTCATGAGACACCCTCAAAGAAAGACGGTTGCGCAGGAGTTGCGCCCCGCAAGCAAACGTGCAGCGGCGCTCTTGATGATCGTTCTGTAATCCAGACGGAGAGCAAAACAAATGTATAAGAGCTACGTGCATGAAGGTTTCTTTGATATTACGGGACTCTTTGATTCAGCCAAGCTTATCGTGAGGCCAGCACGTGTGCGTGATGTGTTCATCGATTGGTGGCACGAAGTGCAGCGAGGAGATCCTCGTGATCAGATGTCGCTGCCTTGGATGATCCAGAAGCATGGTGTCAACTTCCTCAGCATGACGCCCGAGCCTTGTGCCGTCTTAGGCGACAGCTGTTTTAACCCGCATGCTCACGTTCGCTGAGCAGCAGCGCCACGCTGTGACGTTCTTCGGGCCGGGCCTGGCTGGCAATGCATACATTCACGTATACATACATATTTACATACCTTCATACATACAGTAAAAGAGTGGCATGGCTAGCTCTTGAGTGCATTAGCACTTAAGATCAGGCGCACATGTATTGGGATGGATTCCCAACACCTCCATGGTTTGGTGCTTGTCTTGAATGGAGCACTGCTTGGGCGAACCTTCCTCCCGCCTCGCTCCTCTTGTCTTCCTGCTCTTCCTCCTGCTCCTGCCTCTCTTCCTCTTTTTCCTCGCACCTCCCTCTAGCAACTCTTACCGTACCTCTGTCCCCTTCTATTCTGGCTCTTCAATCGTTTTAGCCGTGCGCGATTATGTCATTGAGGCCGAACCCGTGGCCTTTTGCTGACGGTACTCCGCGACCTCGAAAAATTCGGCGCTGCATCCGTGCACGACGTGGAGCCCGGTTTAATTTTTCATCCGTGTCCATGATCGGACCAGGCCTTGTGTTCGATCGGGATGTGTGCCCCAACCTTTCTGTGATGGGTTCTCGTTTTGAATTGTGCTTTGCGGTCGCGACCACAAGGGGGACGTGCTGGGTCGGGGAACAACCTTCTGAAACGATGCTGTGTTGTGCGCCGAGTGGAACACGTGCACCGCCCCAGCACCCGTTATTTGCTTACGTTGCCCGCCGAGTTGAACACGTCCACCGCGCGGGGAATATTTTTCCTACAGCGTTTACTGTGTTCCGCCAAAGGGGTGTGGAAAGGAGAGGGGATGGGTGGGCTTGCTAAGAGCTGGATGCAGGGTTTACGGTCATTGGGCTTCATATCATGGCATCCGCAGGGGACACAGATGGGGGGGGCACCTTCAGCTCATCTCACAAACATGATGCATGACGCCACTCCCCCTCTGCGTCCTTGCTAATCGCTGCGCCAAGACTCACAGCCGCGGCCTGTTGGATCGGTCAGAGCCGATATGTTAGTGCCGTCTGCAGGACGTATACGCACGACGATCGATCAGCAGAAGCGCTACTTTTCCTCATCCTCTTCCTTCATCTGCCTATGTCTCGCCAGCCTTCTCATCGCTGCAGCAAAGACTTTGGTGGAACGGTTTTCGGCCGACTGTTGCCGCATGGCCTTGGCCAAACCAAAAACAGGCAAACCGCTCGTTAACGTGTCATACCATACCATACCATTCCACATACATATATACCTATACGACCACCCTGCGGGTGATAAGGAGGTTGTGGGGGGGTGGGGGGAGGGGGGTGGCTCATGACGACAACTGTGATGAACGTGGTGCTGATGGGCGATGATGGTGTGGATGACGTGGCGTTTTTTGTTTGTTCCTTCGCTTGGGCGACTTGTGTCGTTCGGTTTGCCGCTGCGCGACGCGGCACTCAGCCCACGACGTCCCAGTCGACGATGGGTGCACCGACGGGCAACCGACGGGACAACGTGGGCTACCAGCGGGCAACCGACGGGCAACCGACGGGACAACGTGGGCTACCGCTTGGCAAGGCCGGGGGGGGGGGAAACATTTGTGTTGGCGGACCCCTGGCGACAGCAGAGTGAATTCCTCTCGCTGGCCCACGCAGCTTCGCCTCGCCCGCACGCACGGCACGAGCACGAACTCGAAACTCGATTTCCCGGTGGGGGGACTCCGTTACATTGCGATCTCACCCCCCAGCCTCCCATATATATATATATGATATCAGCAGTTGGAGGAGGAAAAAAGGCCACCAGTGGATGTATCGGAGAGCGTCGCTGCCATGCAGACCACAAGTGCTTTCCAGCCATATGGCCTGTGATTAGGGCAACACGTCGACTTGTTTGCTGGGCCAGAGCCTCGCGGTGGAGCCTTGGCGAGAGCGACGGTGCTGTGGAGGCCATCAACGCAGTAGGTGCATGGACGCAGTTCCGCAACAAATCCATACATCCGACCGACCTTCCGTGTTGGCGGGCATCGATCGACGGGGTGGTGGGGTGTGATTCGCGGAGCCGCGGTGAGATGAATGGGAGGAGTCGGAATCAGCAGTATTTCCCAACCACATATAAGCAACATAAAAAAACAGGGGTGCAAGGAACCCCGGCAGTTCGAGCCAGACAGCGACCCTGTTCCGACCCCGCCAGTCTCGGGCTGCACTTGAAAGAAATTGTAGGGATTTCTCACCTACCCTTTTTTCCCTACCGTGGCTCTGCTTAGAAGGATTCTTATTCTCTTGGGTTAAAGGGCTGGGCAGTGGGAACCGGCCCAGGCGGTTCCCCCAGTATCCGCCCCGCGGTTCCTCCAGTTACGTCCCCTTAGCTTAGCTTAGCTTATTTCATCTTAGTTTAGCTTATGTCATCATAGCTTAGCTCAGCTTCATCTTAGCTCAGGTTTATATTCGTTGAGCTTACCTTCATCTTAGCTTCGCTGAGCTTTAGCATAGCAGAGCACAGCATAGCATAGCATAGCGTAGCATCTCATAGCGCAACATAGCATACCAAAGCGTAGCCCAGCATAACATAGCATAGCGCAGCATAGCATAGCATAGCATAGCATAGCATAGCATAACGCAGCACAACACAGCACAACATAGCACAGCGCAGCATATCATAGCATAGCATAGCATAGCATAGCATAGCATAGCAGAGCAGAGCATAACATAGCATGGCATTTCATAGCATAGCATAGCAACTAATGCTGCTTTCCTAGGGGCTCCAACTTCTAGGTAGGGTCGCACTGGGGTAATTATTCAAGCACATTTTACATCCCACGAAGCGTCCTCCTCCCCCGGCATTCTCTCCAAGCTGGCGACGGAGGCCTTTCTTAGGAAATTCTAGTAATTTTCAATGATGCCGATGGGATTCGTTTACGCTGGATTTCCCACCACTTCTTCAGAAAGTCCCAGCTGGTCCCCGAAATCGTCCCTTACGCCTCAAAGACGGCCCCAGGAGCCCCCCAGAGCCCCAAAGAGAGACCAAAAGAGGCGCGTGAGCGCCCCATGAGCCCTGAGAGAGCCGCGAAAACCTCCAGTAATCCGAGTCCACAGGCAGAAGGGAGGAGGGGGAGACATGAGTCGAAGAGAGAAGGGCAGAGGAAGGATGGGCGAGGATGCGCGGAAGATGGAGGGGGGAGGATGGGAGAAGGAGGACGAAGAAGCGGAAAGTAGGGGAGGTGATGGATGGGCCAGGATGTGGGCCAGAGGAATGAGGGATTGAGAGGTTGGAGGAGTAAGGAGGGAAGATGAGGAGCAGGAGGAGGAGGAGGCCAGAGGGAGGGGCTTGTGGTGAGGCTGCCCTCCCTGGCCCTCTGAGGGTGTCCTTGTCATTGCTGTCGCAGCATGCATTCTTGCACATGTGCAGCTGTGTTGATGCCGAGGGATGGGGCGTGCTAGAACCTCAGCAAGCGAGAAACACGCGTGGTTTCTCGTACATACATATACATACATATATATCTATATATATAAATACATACACATCAATATTTGTGTACATACACATGTAGATGTATGTATGCATGTATGTATGTATGTATGTAAGTATGTATGTATGTATGTATGTACGTATGTATGTACGTATGCATGTATGTATGTATGTATGCATGTATGTATGTATGTATGTATGTATGTATGTATATGTAGGTATGTATATATGAATGTATGTATGTAGGTATGTATGTATGCATGTATGTATATATGTATGTATGTATGTATGTATGTATGTATGTATGTATGTATGTATGTATATATGTATGCATGCATGCATGCATGTATGTATGTATGTATGTATGTATGTATGTGTGTATGTGTGTATGTATGTTTGCATGTATGTACGTAAGTATACATGTCTGTCTGTCTGTCTGTCTGTCTGCCTGCCTGCCTGTCTGTCTGTCTGTATGTATGTATGTATGTATGTATGTATGTATGTATGTATGTATGTATGTATGTATAAATTAGCTTTCCAAACAGTGTTGCACAACTGCAGGATGGCCGCTGCGCGGCGAAGCACGAGCACGTCCGTGCCGTCGCCGTGCTCGGCTCAAGCTCTTTTTGGCGGCAGAAGCCCGCCCATGACATCTATCTCACAGGTCGTCGGCTTCAGCTGGGCTACGACCCTCGTGGATCGCGCCTTCCCTTCGATCGCTGCGTTGGCATCCAGTGCAGAGACCTGCTACTTGCTGGAGGGGCTCGGGGGAGTCAGGACCCTGGGTCTCAGCGTGTTCGGCCTCGGGGGCGTGCTGGGGTGGCTGGTCGGCACCTGTGGGACCTATGTCCTCTTGGGTGCGCGCCAGAGCCCGCATCGCCGTCCAATGGAGAGCCGGCGAGTCCCTGCAGATTCGATACGTGCTGACGGACTGCGACGGAGCCGAGTACGAAAACATCTGCGGGGAACCACCACCAGCTCTGGCAGCAGCGGAGGGGAGATTGAAGTACTGCCTGACGCCCGACGGCAACGTGTACCCCCACGCTCTGAAGTGTTCTCCTCTTCATTCTCTGACGGCCTTCGACGAGACGGGCCAGGAGCTGGTCGTATGTCGGGAAGGTCAACTACGCGACGGAGTTCGACGGATGCCCTCCCTCTACGGCTCGGACTGGTTCCCGAGCATCCGCGAGTACCAAGACGCGATGGAGTTTTGCGTCGGCCCCCCGGGTCCGAGCAGGCGCCTCGTCGGGAAGAGGCTCTTGGTGACTCGGCGGCTGGACCGACAGCGCGTAGGGGGGTTTCTCAGGGCTCGGGACAGCTCCCCGACCCAGGTGCCAACGTGTGGATGTGCATCGAGGCGCCCTCACCAGGAGGCAAAGGCATGCCCCTCACTAGCGAGCAGGCCGACGAGTGGGTCGCCATGGGCAAGGTCGTGATGTTCAAGCGGGGCTCGGAGGTGCTCGTAGACAAGTAGGTGCCAGCCGGCGAGGCCGCCGAGGAACCCGACGCGCGCACACTCTCTGTGGTCCTTCGCCACGAAGGGGAGCGTCGTCGGGACATCGCCGCCGCCGTGCGCGGCATGACTGAGACTACGTGGGCCTTCTGGCCCCTGCGTGGGCACCGGACAGTGCTCTGGTACTTGCGCTTCATCTTGCAGCAGGACCACTCGCCCAAGGCGAGACATACCCGCTGGAAGCACGAGTGTAACCTGTCAATCACCGACGACGGCGTCTCGGACCACGAGCTGTGCATGAGGCTCTTCGAGATAGGGTCCTCTTACGACCAACTCAATTTACCAGAGTTGGCTATCATGGAGTATGTGGCGCGTCGCGCCCAGATGGCTGAGTGGCGTTACCGAGACCGAATCCTTGGTCGGGGCGACGGCGACGAACTACTCGAATATGAATTTCTATACCTCGGCACCGCCGAGACCCGCGGCCTCTTGATGGTGTGTCCACTTATCCAGGATCACGTGTCAGAACAGTTGCACAAGGAGATGATGACGACCAAGGAGCGGCGCAAGCTGCGGGGGGAGAGAGCCTTGACAGGGGGCTCTGGCGGTACCGCGGGCAGTGCCGACGGGCGTTCCTTGCAGCAGAAGGTGAGCAACCAGTCGGCCAAGATCAAGCGGCTGATGGGTAAGTTGAAGGCGGCTGGAGTGGCCGATGGCGGAGGACAAGATGGCGGCTCCGGTCCGAAGGGCCGGGGCAGGGGAAAATGACGGCCCTCGGCCCCGCGCCTCGTGAGCTGCTTCCAGCCGCTGCTCGCAGCTTGCCTCTGAGACCTGAGTCGACTGGCTGTTGCAGGTCGGTGCGGTCTCGTCGGCGACAGGCCGCGGCGGTGTACGGCTGAACGTCCGAGGCGCTGCGTGCTCTGAATTCGCTCTACTCTGGGCCCGAGTTCGAGGCCCCGGAGGGGCAGTCGGCAGCTCAGGCTGCAGGCGTTCAACACCTTCGAGATTCTATAGTTTCGGCTGGACCTCCACCGTTCAGCGCGGCGGCAGCCCATCGCGAGCTGTGCCGAAATTTGCCCGGCTACTCAGAGTCGGAGCCAGTGGCCCGCTACCAGAAGGAGAAGTTCTCCTTGCCCTCCTCTGCGCCGTCGTGTGACCTCACCCAGGTGCTGGAGGGGGATGCTCGCCATTATTGGGTAGATTGGGAGAGTCGGATCTTGCGTCAGGACCCGTCGGGCATTGCACCAGTTAGACCTTACGTTGACGAGACGTTGCGGGGTGATCCTAGTCAGTATGCTGAATTCATTATCCTCTTGCTTGAGAAGGGCTTGGTGAACTTGACCACGCCTGCTTCCGCCACTGTTGGACTCATCTTTGTGCGCAGAGCTAATGGAGATTGCCGTATCATCTTTGACACGAGACAGGTTAATCAATACTTCGAGACCCCCGAGTACGTTCAGCTTCCGACCGGGTCCGCTTGGGCTCGTACGTCCATGGGCGACGACAGAGATCTGCGCGTATGCCAGATGGACGTGGAGAGTGCCTTCTACAGGATCCTGGCCCCACGGGGGTTAGAGGAGTGGTTCCGTCTTCCTCGAGTGGATCTCCGAGAGGTCCGACGCCTGCGCCCAGAGCTGGTGCCGAGCGAGCTCAAGGGGGCGTATGCCACTCCGCAGCTGCTGGTCCTCGCCATGGGCTTCTCGTGGTCGCTGTACTTCTGCCAGGAGGCGGTGGAGGCCCGCGTTCGGGCCGCTGGCGTCCCCCGGCGTGACTTCGTGCGGGGCCGCCGCGGGGGCCCGGAGCTGGAGAGCGGGCCCAAGGCGGCGGTGTACGTCGACGGCGTGGCCGTCGTCAGCCAGGATCGGCGCGCCGCCGTGGGCCCGGGCAAGAAGGTGCTGGTCTTCCTCGAGGAGGGCGGGCTCCGTTGCAAGGGGCTCGAGGAGCCCGCGAGCGAGGTCAAGTTCACAGGCCTCGTCTTCGACCAGAAGGCCGGGGCCGTCCGCGTGTCCCGCGAGCGCATGTGGCGCGTCAGGCTTGCTTTCCTCCACGTCTGCGACCGGGGGTGGGCCAGCGGTGACGAGCTGATGGTCCTCGTGGGGCGCTTCGCGTGGGCCGCGCTCCTTCGGAGGCCCCTCGTGTCCATCCTGTCCTCGGTGCATGAGTTCTCTGAGTGGGCCGGGCCGCGCCGTCGGCGCCTCTGGCCCCAAGTGGAGGAAGAATTGAGGATGGGTGCCGCTCTGATCGTGTTCGCTCAAATCCAGTGTCGTCGTCTCATCGATCCTGAAGTCCTTGCCACCGACGCCTCTACCGGAGGAGCTACTGGGAGCGGGGGATTCGGAGTCGTGTTTAGTAGATGGGAAGCCGTCGATGTTGTCTCAGCCACTCGTGTTTCGGAGTCCTGGAGATTTTCTGTCGATGAAGCCATCTGCCCGCCAGCATGCCCTTGGGGCGGTCGGGGACTCCGTTTCGTCAAAGACCGCTTTCGACAAGGCTGAACGCCGACGCCGCCGAGGTACTACGTCGTTTATTCAGTTGACCGAGGTGCATGTTGGGGTGGAGGAGGATTGGAAGCTGTTGGTCAAGGGTAGGTTCTGGGGCTCCGAGCACATCGGTCGACTCGAGGGACGGGGGCTACTTGTTGGAGTTCGTCATCGAGCTAGGGCGTTGAGGTCTCGGGGGTCCAGGATTTTGGTGCTAGTCGACAACCTCCCAGTCGTCTTGGCCTCGGGGAGGGGGCGCGCCGCGTCCCAGTCCATGAACCGCACGTGCCGCCAGCTGTGCGCCCTTAGTATCATGGGGGACCTCGACATCGTCGTTCGCTGGATACCCTCGGAGTTGAACCCCGCCGGTCGGCCGTCTCGAATGCCGGGTCAGGTTGTCCAGGATCCCCGACTCGATCGGCGACATGCTGCGTTTCGACTCCCAGGCGCCCCTGGTGATGCCGGGGCTGTTCCAGGACGTGCATCAGTTCCTCCTGGCCTGTATGCTGACGTAGCCAAGGCTCGGCTCAAGGGCGCGATCGAGGATCTTGCTCTCGGCACTTCGGGCTGCTCGAGTCATGGAGGTCAGGAGCGGGCGGCTGGTCTGGCCGACCTCGAGAGGGGCTTCCAGGGCTTCCACCCCGGTGAACGGGGAAGTGACGAGGGGCCGCCTGATGAGGCCTCGTGTTCCTCGAGCAGCTCAGCTACGGGGGACGAGCTCGACGGCTTGGACGACGACCCCATCGCTCGGGGTGATGGCCTCGGCCTCCACGACGTCCCGTCGGCCGCCTCCTCAGACGGGCCGCTCTATGAGTCTTCGAGTGGCCCAGCGAGGGGTGGCCAGGCGTGCTGCGAGCGCGCCTCTCGGCGACCTGGAGCCGAGCAACCTCGCCTTCCTGCAGGCCCACCGCGTCAGGAAGGGGACCGCCCGTTACCTGACGAAGGAGTGGGAGGAGTTTCAGCAGTGGTGCTTGGAGCGGAGGCAGCCCGTCGAGCTGGGCGACCCGCTGGATCGGGCCGCGGCCCAGTACGTGGACTGGCTCTACTTCGCGGGCTACAACCACGAGCGCGGCGACAAGTTGTTGGCGTCCATCGGTTGGCACGACCCCCAGGCTGTTCGGCACGGGCCAAGAGATCCTGTCCGACTTCGGGTGGCCTTGAAGGGGTTCCGCCGGCTGGCCCGAGGGTGCTCTCGCACCCCCATGCCGGAGCCACTGCTGTTTGCGATCATCGGCGTCAGTCTCCACTTTGCCCCGCTGGAGTTCAGCGTCGCTCTCGCGATAGCGTGGGGCGGGGCGCTGCGGTTCCTGGTCGGTCTGATGAGCATGACCGGTCGCAGTCTCGTGCCGCCTGCGAGCGGGAGCCCCAACAGGTGCTGGGGGCTCCTCCTGTATCCAGAGGAGGGGATGGGCCGCAGCAATGTGGGCGGCCACGACGAGGGCATGCTCCTGGACTCCGCGGCCGCGCTGTCCATCGGCGGGGTGCTGCGGAGGCTCAAGGCCCAGACTGCGGACGACAGCAAAGTGTGGGGCTTCTCGGCGCACCAGTTTCGACAGTGGTTCAAGGCCGCAGCCGAGGCCATCGGGTGGCCGCGGCTCCATCCGTATCAGATCCGCCACGGGTCAGCAAGTCGCGACATCTTCCACAGACGGCGGACGTGGCCAGAAGTCCAAGAGCGGCTTCGCCACGCCGCCGTCGCCAGCACAGCCCGCTATCAGAAGCACACTCGCTACCTGGCCGAGCTGGGGAAGGCGTCGCGAGAGCTCGGGGACTTCGCGAGCGACGTGGAGGCCCACTTCAGCGAGCTCGTGACCGGGCGAAGGCCCCCCCCGGCCTGGGCCGGCGCCCCCAAGCGTCGGCGCGGCCAGCAGGGCGAGGCTCTGCTCTGAGAGGGGATCTGGTGCATCGCGACGGTGACGTGGTCGTGCGCGTTGAGCGCGTCAGTGGGGCAGCTGTCCGACGCTTGATGTCCAGGATCTTGCGGGAGGAGCTGTCTCGAGGACTTCGTCACTCACAGGTGTATCTTGATGTCTTCTCTGGTGCTGGAAAGGTTGCCAATTCAATTCGTCGTATTTCAGATTTCGGTTGCATCCCCATCGATCTCAAAGATTCTGTGGCCATGGATATGGCAGTTCCGAATTTGATCAAACTGCTGGTTGGATGGATCAGCAGCCGAGTGGTGAGAGGAGTCATGATTGCATTTCCGTGTACTACGTGGTCGATGGTTTCTCATTTTCTCTATCGTAGCCTTGAATTCTTGGATGGTCGACCGGGCCTGACTCTGGCGCAGCAGGCGAAAGTGGGCGCCGGCAACGCCACCTTCCGTGGGATGCTGCTCCTCTTGTCCGCTTGCTTGCGCGCTGGAGTGCCAGTGCTACTGGAGAACCCCGCATCGTCTATGGCTTGGTCTCACCCCACGTTGTCTCCCTTGTTGGCGAGGCCGAGCTGCAGGATCTCAATCGTTGACATGTGTGCCTTCGGCAGCCCGTGGAGGAAGCCCACCAAGCCTGTGGGCTGGAACGTGCGTCTGCCACAACCCTCCATGTCCCGCCGATGCCAGGGGCGCCAGGGGTTGTGCAGCTTCAGTCACATGCGACACGTTGAGCTCCAGGGCAAGATTCCAGGCACTAGCATCTGTCGGTCACGGCTTGCTGAGACCTACCCATCACGTTTCGCTCTTGGCCTCGCCAAATGGTTGTTTCAGTCCGCGGATGCGCTGGAACATCAGAGAATGTTGACTGTGGTTTCGAGATGATCATGGGCGGCTGCCAGGGCATCCAGAATGGAAATGGGTGCGCACTTGGTACCAAGATGTTGTGCACGACCGTCGAGCCCAGCCCTCCGTTCCACGCAGAGTGAAAGATGAAAAAGGTGAGGCTCCAGTGGGCCCCTGAGGCCCCTTGGCTCGGACCCTCAGGTCTGAGCCTTTCTTTCAGTCTCAGTTGGTAGTGAGCATGTGTGCATAAATTAGCTTTCCAAACGGTGTTGCGCAACTGCAGGATGGCCGCTGCGCGGCGAAGCACGAGCACGTCCGTGCCGTCGCCGTGCTCGGCTCAAGCTCCTCCTCCTCCTCCTCCTCTCCTCCCCCGCGTCTCTCTGTGAGTCTTGCTTGGAATTTTTGTGTGCGCACCCCCCCTTGTGCCGTCGACCCACGGCTGCAGTTGGGGGTGCGCACTTGGTACCAAGATGTTGTGCACGACCGTCGAGCCCAGCCCTCCGTTCCACGCAGAGTGAAAGATGAAAAAGGTGAGGCTCCAGTGGACCCCTGAGGCCCCTTGGCTCGGACCCTCAGGTCTGAGCCTTTCTTTCAGTCTGAGTTGGTAGTGAGCATGTGTGCATGTATGTATGTATGTTTGTATGTGTGTGTATGTATGTATGTGTGTATGTATGTATGTATGTATCTATCTATGTATGTATGTATGTATGTATGTATGTATGTATGTATGTGTGTGTGTGTATGTATGTATGTATGTATGTCGAGGCGAGGCGGCCCGGGTCTGCCCGCCTGCGATGGCGGCAGCGCACCCACGGCCACCCCCCTCTCTCCCCGGCGGCGGCCCCTGGGGGCCCTTGGAGGCCGTGCGCGGGCGCGGGCGTGCTCTCCCCGCCGGCTGCGCGCCCCCGCCGGCCCTCCCCGGGAGCCTCGAGGATCGGGGCGGGCGTCGATGCTCGGCGGCGACCAAGGGGGGGGGAGTGAAAAGGAAAAGGCCTTCTCAGAAGGCCTTCTCAGAAGGCTCCCCGCCGGGTGCCGGCCCCCAGGCCCTCCGGGAGCCTCGAGGCGGGGCTGGACGAAATGGGGGGGATCGGGAAAGGGGGGGGTTACGAAATCTGCGGCATGCGGCTGGTTTCGGCCACGCCGGGGGGCCCATTCCTCGATGCATGGGCGCCTCCCGTCGCCGGGCGGCGCTGGGAAAATCAGCTACCTGAGCTGATTCTCAACCCCCCCCTTTGCTATCTCCCCCTTTCGCCCGGCCCGAGAGACGGGGCGGGGTTCGATGCCCGGCGGCGAGCGAGGGGGGGAAGTGAGAAGGAAAAGGCTTTCCCAGAAGGCCCGGAAGTTGACTAGGCCTTTTTTTGTCGCAGCCGCAGGCGAAGGCGCTGGCGGCGTCACAGGTCGGCTCGGGCTACGAGCAGACCTAGTTGCCCAGCGCGTGCGCAGGCAACAGCTAAACCTATCGCCGGGGGAAGCTGGGCTGTTGATTAAACCGCTAAGCTTTTCCCGAAAACACAAAAGCTTTTCAGATGGCGCGAGGGCTTCTGAGAAGTCCCGCCGCCTTCTGAGTAGGCCTTCTTTTTCTCTTTTCCCCCCCTCGCTCGCCGCCGATTGAGACGGGGCGGGGGTCAATGCAGACGGGGGTCAGCGAGGGCGCCGGATCTTGTAGGATCCTGCAAGGCCATGGCCGCATTGACCCAGGGTCAGCCCGCAGGATACAGAAGGATCCTGCGGGATCCTGCAGGATCCTGTAGAGGCCGACTGGCCCGTTTTTGCATGGATCCGGGTCAGTACATCCCCGACAGGCTTGAGACGACCAAGCTCACCTCCAAGTACCCGGTGGACGACATCAAGACCGCCGTGCGCAAGGCGCTGGGCACCATGTCTTGCGCCTAGCCTCGGCCGGGAAGGAAAGGGTCTTGAGGGAAACGGGTCCTAAAGGTTGCCTTCGCGTGCGGCCTCCCAGGCCCTTCCTGGGCTTCACAACCGTCAGAAAACGTCTTACTGTTGCCAATCTTATCATCATTGTTCAGGCTTCGCGGTGTCTTTGGATAGCACGTACCACAAGCATATTGCATCAGGGGTAGCTTTGTGAAGTTCTGTCCGCCACGCGAAACGAAACGAAACGAATTAGAAGCTCGTCCTGGGGCGAGGCTCCAGGGCCCAGGACCCGCTTGCCTCAGGACCCATTCCGTTCATGGTGCAGCCTCGGCCATAGGCCGTTGTTAGGCAGGCCCAGGACGTAGAAAGATCGCGCCAGGGCGTTCCGGAGCTAGCGGCCGCGGCGCACGACAGATCCCCAAGCCCACCACCTCCTTCTCATCCTTCCCCTCCCTCTCCTCCCCCTCCTCCTCCTCTTGATCCTCCTCCCCCTCCTCATCCTCCTTCTCCTCTTCAACCCTTTTTACTCAGAGATGAACTCGGCGCGACCCTAATTAGAGGAACGGATCCTGAAGCATGGGTGCATTGCTGGGCGTTGCTTTGCGTTGATTTTTTCGCATTACTTTGCAAGCCTTGGCGTTGCGTGGCACTTCTTGGCATCTCTTGGCATTGCTTGGCATTGATTGGCACTGCTTGGCATTGCGTAGCATGGCTTTGCATGGATTTGCATAGTTTTGCATTGCTTGGCGTTGCTACTTTGTAATGTCAGGGAACCCGAGGACCAACACCACAGGACGCGAGGAACCCAAGCAAGGAACAAGACCAGGGAACCGTCGGGAGGGCGGGCCAGGCGTTTCGCCAGAGACCCCTCACCATTTATGGTCATAAAGCTTGAAATCTGGAACAGCTTTCAGGATTGAGGACGGGTCTCCTTCAAAATATGGCTCTCGCCTTCGCGCCGCGCACATTTGTTTCAACACTTGCAACTGTATGGCGGATGTAGGGGGAACCGTTTTCAAAATGCGGCTTTTGCATCAGCGCTGCGCGCATCTGTGTTGCAAATTTGCAAACGGGTTACGGATGGAAGGGGGGGCCGTTTTCAAAATGCGGTTCTCGTTTCACCGTCGTGCACATTCGAATCACATTTTTGCATCATTCTCACGAATGGAGAGGGGTTCGTTTTCAAACTTTGGCTCTCGTCCAGCGCCTCGCCCAGCGCCTCGCCCAGCCCCGCCCGCACTCGCTTGAAACGTGTGCAACAGTTTCACGGATGGCGGGTCGATCCTTTTCAGAATGCAGCCCTCGCCTCGCCGCGCACATTCGTTTGCAACATTTGCAGCTGTTTCAGGCGTGGAGGGGGCGGGGGGCGTTTGAAACATGTGATTCTCGCATCAGCGCCGCGCACATTCGTCTTGTCCGTCTGCCGCAGCTTCACGTGTCGAGGGCGTTTTTTTGTGTGTGTTTTTTTTGGTTTCTCTCCAAAATGGGTCGTTCGATCTATCGCAGTGAATATTCGTTTCAAGATCCTGCAGCAGCTCCACGTACTGACGATTGGCCGTTTTCCAAAAAATGGGGTTCTCGCTTTAGCACCACACGCATTGTTAAACGCAGCGTGCAGTATGTTTTTTTGGTTCTAAAATGGAGTTCTCGCTTGAGGCATGCTTCGCTGCACGGATCCATTTTTCATGGTGTATATATGTGTGTGTATATATATATAAATATATCTGGAGCAGTCGCTTGAGACTTCCTTTGGGTTCATGACAAGAAGTGTACGCTTGTGAAGCAATTCCACGGCTGGGGGAAGGCCCTCTCTGACACACGACGAACACCCCAACTCTTTTCCGCGCGCTAAGCAGCTGCACCTGCAGCGAACGCTCTTGTGCCACCTCGACGTGCAGGGTCGGCACGACCTCCGCAGCCTGCGCCAGGGCGTGGGCGACGACGCGGCTCTGCGGCGTTTTGACGACCTCCACCACCCTGACTGCGACCACACCTGGCATTGGAACCTGTCCAAGCACAATTGCCCAGTGATGGACACCACCGACTTCGTCGAGGCTTTCCGCTTTCGCCTCGGCGCAGCAGGATATCTCGATCCCGTCCCCTGTGGCCTTCGCGGCGCTGCCCTCCTGGGCTGGGCTGGGTCGCTCGCGTTGTGGTGCAGCCGTGCGGGCGCCGCAGGGGGCACTCCGCACTGGCGCGACGGTTGTGCGACGCTGCCCAAATCTGCGACCCTGACGCCGAGCTCGAAGCCCCAGGCCTGGTGGCAACGACGCAGCTCCGACCAGCAGGCGTCCTCGCCGGCGCCCTGGGTGACGGCCTCCTGACCCTGGAAGTCGGCGTGGCCTCGCCCGACGCCGTGGTCGCGGGCCTGGACTGCGTGGTCACCATGCGCCGACGCAAAATCCATCATTTCTCCGCGCGCGCGTTCGCCTTGGCGCGGCAAAACATCGCGTGCGCGCCGCGGCTGGTCTCGCCGCCGAACGACAGCCATCTTCCGCACTTTCGCGACCGAGCGATCGCGGAGGCGCGGTGCCGGCTCCCTTCCGCCGCGATCGGCGCCGAACTCTAAGGCGCCGGGCCGCCACGCAGGTCCAGGCCAGCTGGCCAGGCCGTGACCCAGGCGCCACTTCGGGGCCTGAGCGGCCGCCCGTCTCCGCAGCTCGCCAGCCCCCCGTTTCTGCCCCCCGCGCGCGCGCCTCATTGGCGGGGCCTGGTGGCCCGCGCTCTCCGGACTCCCTGTCCAAAAGGGGGGCTTCCGAAGCTGCCCCCGTCCACCGTTGTGCTGGGATTTTTCAGCTGGGGGTTCCTGGCTAGGGGGGGGGGCTTGCTTCGAAGCTGCCTCCCTCCCTCCTTATTCGGGGCCCAGGGTCAGCCTGGGTTCCCCTTTCCACAGAGGTGTGGTGGGTTTCCGAAGCCACCCCCTCCTTTTGTCCAGCTGAGGGGGCCCTGGCTGAAGGGGGGTGGCTGGCTTCGAAGCCACCCCGCCCTCTCTTTTTTCTTGGGCCGAGGGTCAGCCCGGCCTCTCCTTTGCAAAAGGAGGGTTTCAGAAGTGACTTCTGCCGCCCCCCTTTGAATCTTGGGGTGTTAGGATTGAGGTTTTTGGGGTGTATCGTGTTCGGGTTCGGAGTTCTAGGGATAGGGTGTTACGGCGCTCCATCGGTTTTCGGTGCCTCGTTGGTTTTCGGCGCCGTTTTGGTTTTCGCGCTCCCTCTTAGTTTTTCGGCGCTTTGGTTTTCGGTGTCCCTTTTATTTCGGGTGCCCTTTCGGTTTTTGGCGTTCCCTTGGTTTTCGGCGCCCTTGTGGTTCTCGGCGCCACCTTTGGTGTTCGATGCTCGTTTGGTTTTTGTCGACCTCATCATTTTCCTTGCCCCTTTGGTTTTCGGCGCCCTGTTGAGTTTCGGCGCACCCTTTGGTTTTCGGGTCCCGTCTGGTTTTCGGCGCGATCTCGGTTCCTGGCTTTTCGGCGCGCCTATGGTTTTCGGCGCGCCTCTTGGCGTTGGGCGCCCCTTTGGCTTTCGGCCCCCATTTGGTTTTCTGGGCCCCTTTGGATGTCGACGCCCCTTTGGTTTTTGGCGCCCTTTTTGTGTTTGGTGCACTTTTGGCTTTCAGCGCCCCCGTGGTTTTCGGCGCCCCCTCGGTTTTTCGGCGCTCCGTTGGTTTTGGGCGCCCTCTTGGCTTTCGTTTTTTTTTTTTTGGTTGTCGGCGCCCCTTCGGTTATCGGCGCCATTACAATTTTCGGTGACCCTTCGGTTATCGGCGACCCTCTAGTTTTCCGCGCCCCGCTGGGTTTCGGCTCCCTTTGGTTTTCGGCACCCTTTTGGTTGTCGGCGCGCCTTTGGTTTTCGGCGCCCCTGTGGTGTTCGGCGCCCTTTTTGGTTTTCGGCGCCCCTTTCGTCGCCCTTGCGGTTTTCGGCGCCTGTTTGTTGGATTTCGGCGGCCTTTCGTTTTTCGGCCCTGTTTGGTTGTCGACGCCCCTTGGGTTTTTCGACGTCCGTTCGGTTTTCGGCGCCTTTTTTGGTTGTCGGCGCCCCGTTGATTTTCGGCGTTCTTTTGGTTTTCGGCGCTTGTTTGATTTCCAGCGCGGCGCCCCTTTGGTTGTCGTCGCCATTTGGTTTTTCGGTGTCGTTCCGGTTTTTAACGTCCCGTTGGTTTTTCGAGGCCCTGTTGGTTTTCGGCGCGCTTTTTCTGATCGGTGCTTCTTCGGGTTTTGGGGCCCTTTTGGTTCTCGGCGCCCCTGTGGTCTTCGTCGCCCTTTTGGTTTTTAGCGCCCTTGGCGCCCCTTTGGTTTTCTGTGCACTTTTGGTGTTCGGCGCTCCTTTGGTTCTCGGGGCCTTTGTGTTTTGGGGGGGCCATTCAGTTGTCGACTCGCCGTTGGTTTTCGGCGCCCCTTTGGTTTTCGACGCCCCTGTGGTTTTCAGCGGCCTTTTGTTTTTATGTTTTTCGGCGCCTCTTTGGCGTTCGGCGATCCTTCGGTTTTTGGCGCCTTCTTGGTTTTTGTGGTTTTCGGCGCCCCTTTTGGTTTTCGGCGCTCATGTGGTTTGCGTCGCCCTTTTTGTTTTCGGTGCCCGCTTGGTTTTCGGCGCACCTTTGATGTTCGGCGCCCTGTTCGGTTTTGGGCGTGCCGTTTGATTTCGGCGCCCCTTTGGATTTCGGCGCCCTGTTGGTTTTCGGCGCCCTTTTGGTTTTCTGTCCTCTTTCGTTGTTTGCGACGCCCCTTTTGGTTTTCAGCTCCCCGTTGGTTTTCGGCGTCCCTATTGGTGTTCGGCGCCTCTTTGGTTTTCGGTGCCCCTTCGGCTCTCGGTGTCGCTTTGCCTTTCAACGCCCCTTTAGTTTTCGGCGCCCCTTTGGTTTTCGGTTCCTTTTTGGTGTTCGACGTCCTTTTTGTTTTCGGCGCCCTTTTCGTTGGTGGCGCCCGTCTGGTTTTCGCGCCCCTTTGATTTTTCGGCGCCCATGTCTTTTTCGTTGCCCTGTTGGTTTTCGTTGCCCGTTTGGTTTTTGGCTCATTTTTGGCTTAGAGTGTTAGTATTCGTGTGCCAGGCTTGCGGTGTTAGGCTTATCGTTAACGTGTTCGCGGAAGGGTGCGAGGGTTCGGGTTGAGGTTCGGGTGTTTGGGTTTTAGGGTCAGTGTGTTAGGGTTGGGGCGGTGGGGTGTTAGGATGTGAGGGTTGGGGTGTTCGGATCCGAGCGTGATGGTTAAGGCTCGGGTTCCCGGTGGGGAGGGGGGGGGCTGCTTCCATGGCCTGGGCAGCGAGGGGGGGGGCTTCTTAGCTTCCTTCCTTGAGCAAAAAAGGGGGGGGAGGGGCCTCTAGCACGGGGGGTCTAAATGGATGGGGGGGGGGAGAGCTGCCCCCCCCTTCTTGGAAAAAGGGAGGGGGGGGGGGATGGCGGGCAGTTTCTGGGGCGCGAAAAGGAGGGGGGGGGGCTAGCTTCCGCGGCGCGGACAGAAAAAGGGAAAGTGGGGGGGGGGTCGGGCGGGTGGAACAAATAGGAATGGAGGGCGGGAGGGCTTCGGGCAGGGGAGGTCCACGGGGTGGGTGAATAGCTACGGCCCCCTCCCCCTTTGCTCTGGCCCTGCGGGTGCGCGCGCTCCCTCTCTCTCTCTCTTTCTCTCTCTCTCTCTCTCATTTTTTTTTTTTTTTTTTTTTTTTTTTTTTTTTTTTTTTTTTTTTTCTCTCTCTCTCTCTCTCTTTCTCTCTCTCTCTCTTGTCTCTTGACCAGTTGAGATTGTTGGGCAAGTCTGGCTAGGCCTGGAACTGCCTCCCAATATGCGAGAAACAAGTATTTAATCGATTGGGTTGAACAATTAGCGCCTCCTGGTCATGCATGAGTGTGTTCGGATCCGGGTGTTCGGCTTGCTGCGTTATGGTCAGCCTTGCGATGTTCGGCTTAGTGTGGTAGGATGCGTGTGTTAATGTTTGGGTGTGCAGGGTTGCGGTGTTCAGGTCAGGGTGAGGGTGCTATCGTTAGGGTGTCATCGTTCGGGTGTTGGGGTTGGGCTGTTAGGGTTGGGGGTTTGGGGTGTTCGGGGTGGTGTGTTAGAGTTCGCGTTCCAGGGTTCGGGTTAGGGTGCTAGGTTTAGGGTGTTAGGGTTAGGGTGTTCTGTTTCGGGTGTTTGGGTTCGGATGCTCGGGTTCGGGGGCTCGGGTTAGGGTGAGAGAGTGAAAGGTTAAGGTGTTACGGGCAGTGTAGGGGTGCTCGGGTTAATGTCTGTTAGGGTTAAGGTGAAGGTCTTAGGTTTCGGGCTCGGTTGTTCGGGGTAGGGCTAGGATGCTGGTGTCATGTTTTGGGTGTTATGGTTCGGGTGTTCGGCTTCCAATCTTAGTGTTATGGTTCAGGTGTCAGTGTTAGGCTGTTAGGGGTAGGGTTGGGTTTAGGGGGTTCTAGTTCTAGGCTTAAGGTGTTAGGGTTGGGGTGGTAGGGTGTTGGGATGCTAGGGTTAGGATGTTCGGGTTTGGGCATTCTGGTTAATGTTCGGGCTCCCCAGTAGGGGGATTGGTTCCGTGGCCCAGAAACCGATGGGCGGAGTCTCCAAGTTTTCCGTTGCTCGAAAAACGGGGGTGGGGGCTCCAAGGTTTTTCCCTTTAGCCGAAAGGAGGGAGCGGGAGGGGCTTCTGGCAACGGGTGTCCAAGGACCCCCCCTCTTTGGAAGGGGGGGAGGTTAGCTTCCGGAGCGCGAGAGGGGGAAGGAAAGGGGGGCGTTTGGCGGGGGGGTACACAGGGTGGAGTAGCTAAGCTCTTTCCCCCCTTTGGAAATGGGGGGAGGGGGGGTACTTTCCTGAACGCGAAAGAGGGAAACGGGGGGGTAGCTTCCCTGGGGCGGACAAAAATGGGGGGAATGGTAGTTAAAAGGGGCACCCCGTCCCGCCTTTGCTCTGGTCCTGTGTGCGCGCTCTCTCGTTCGTTCTCCGCTGTGCTACTTTTTTTTCGAAGGGGGCGCTTCTTCTTCGGAAAGGGAGATACGTGGGGCGTATGAGGAGGGCACTCGGGACGGGAGGGCGTATATGTGGCATACCTTGATCCTCCTCTTACATTTCCTTTCCTTATGAATAACTCCGCCCTGTCACACCCCGAGGCTGGTCGAGAAACCGGGCCTGGCGTTTCCTTTAAGATTTCCTCAGCAGTCATGACCGCGCACATTCGTTAAGCAACATTGCAAGTGCTTCACGGATTGAGGGCGGGTGGTTTTCACAATGTGGCTCTCGCCGTAGCGCCGCGCACAGTCGTTTTCAAAAATAGCAAATGATTCGCGGATTTAGGGCGGGCCGTTTTTCGCTTTAGTGCCGCGCATATTCGTTATAATCACTTGCAATCGTGTTCACGGGTTCGCATGGTTAGCGCACCATACATGGTGTTTTGGAACGATTCAGGATTGTCCAGGCGCAATTGTTACGCTTGTTCGCGGTGTGGAAGCCCCAGGACTGGTGTTTCGGCACTAGTCAGATCGTCACGCCACAACCGTAAAGTTGACTCGTGGCGTGGGAGTCCCGAGAGTGGTGTTTTGGCACGCTTCAGGATCTTCAACTGGTTTATCCCCCAGCGGGGCACTCTCCTGAATGGAAACGATTCCTTGTAGGGGCCTATGTTGAGTGAGCGTGGAGGGAGGGTTTATCCCCCTCCCCCTCCTCCTCCTCCTCTTCCTCCTTCTCCCCATCCCCACTCTCGTCATCCTCATACTCATCTCATCCTGCTGCCCCTCCTCAACCTTCCGATTATGTCCGATATGCCTCGATCCGGCTTTGCGTTCGCCCTGGCGTCGTCTTGGGCTAGCGGCCCCGCTCGTCGTCGTCGTCGTCGTCTTCGTCGTCGTTGTCGTCGTCGTCGTTGTCGTCGTCGTCGTCGTCGTCGTCGTCGTCCCCTCCGCAGGCCTCCGGGCGCGTCGCGGGCAGCGTCGCTCACCGGAGGGCAGACACGCATCCACCTCGCTCCACCCCCCGTGCGCCCCCCCAGGAGGAAGCCGTCGGGGGCCCAACCGTGTCCGCACTCGCCGGCCGGGGGCGTCCCAGGATCGGGCCCGACGAACGGGTCGGGGGCGGACTGAATTCTCCTTCTCCTCCTCCTCCTCCTCCTCCTCCCTCTCCTCCCCCCCTCCTCCTCCTTCTTCTCCGTATCCTCTTCAGATGCCCAGAAGAGTCGGGGGTGGACAGAACCCCCACCCTGGCACGTCGATTAGTGAATTGTCCGTTGTCGGTTTTCGAAGAGGGTGCCGCGGCCGTCGTTTTCCAGGCTGGCGCCCGCCAGGTTTGGGCCCGAGGTCGTTTTCACTGAGCCACGTTTTGCTAGAGGGGGTTCTGTCCATCCCTGGAGCAGGATCAAATGGGCGAGGGAAGAAAGCACGGTCGACCCCCGACATTCGCCCGTAAGCTGTCCGCGTAGAGTCGCGCGTAAGCTTTCTCTTCCCCACGCGATGTGCCGTGCTGGCGACCCTCGTAGGCCGCAGCGTAAGGTCGTTACGTCATCTCTCGCGTGAAGCCCATTTCTTCCCGTCGCTCGAATGAGCGATCCAGTTTGATGTCGCACTCCTTTTGCATTTTATTCAGGCCCGTCTCGAGCACCTCTCTCGCCGCTTTTCGATGTACCGAGCCGGGGGCGAGATGCAATATGAAAGCAACAGCTTCTGGATTGAATGGCTTCGGCAGTTTGTTCGCCGTCTTTTATTTGACCAGGATTTCTTACGAGTATTCCCATAGTGTTTGGCGTGCTGGATGTGATTGTCTTGATTCTATTCGGCAGTCATCGCGCATGCTATCTCGTTGTTCCCGTGGTGGGGCCAAAGCGGTGCATAGCTCACACAGCAAGTTTAGCATTTGTTTGGGTGTGTGCTGGATATCGGTGCACTGGTATATCCTTGATGTAGGAAACATGATGCCCACCTGCAACGTTAATAGCAGCCATGACTGGGCGAGGCCTCAACAACCACGTTTGCTAGATATGCATTGCGAGCCGCGGGCGACCTGACCAGCTCGGGAAGGGCTGCCGCGCAGAGTGCTGCCATGGCTCGGGTAGGCTGGGACAGCAATTCGGAGTCTTCTGCTGTTCCCACTGACGGCTAGTGTGTCATGGTGCGGCCCGCGTGGGCCGATCGGCCTCCGTGTCCGTCGCTCGTCTGAGCAGCCATGAACCAGCTGCTCCCTCGTCCCCTTGAGACGGTTGCGACGGCGGCGGCTGCGGCGACGGTAGCAACGGCGGCGGCTGCGAGGGCGGCGGCAGCGGCGACGCGGGCCCGAGCGAGCCCCAGGTCGAAGCTCTGAGCCCGCCGTTGTCGCAGTGGCGTGCGCCAGGCCGGGTCTGGGGGGTCCCTACCCCTTGGCGTGGCCGCCGCGCCTTCCCGTTCTGGGAGGTGTTCCTTGCTCTCCTTCCTTGCTGTTGTTCAGTCCTTTATCCCGTTGTCTTCTTCTCCACTCCTCTCTCCCCTGCCTGCTTCCCTCCCTCCCTGGTCCGTCTTCCCCTCTTCCCCTTTCCCTCCTTCGCGCCCCATGGTACCTGCTCTCTCCTGCCGGGTCCCACAGGACCTCGACAGCCCCCCCAGAGCCCCCGAGCCCCCCCAAAGACCACTTGAACCCCACGAAGGTTCACGAGGAAGATAAAGTATGATAAGCATACACTTTCGAATGTCCGCGCGGATTTCTTGGGTCGGTGCTGGGTCCTCAGGGAGCAGTTTCCAGCGAGGACACAAGAATGCACGTGCACCTACGAAGGTTATGTTCATGCAGTTTTTCTCAATCTACCGTCCCAAGTCCTTCATCGTCCCTCCTCGGTCTTCCATTTTGCATCCTTCAGTTCTATTGCCGCGGAATCTGCAAAGCCAGGTGCCGCCGGCAAGAGAGGTGCATAGCCACGCGTAGTGCGCTAGGGGAGGAATGGACGGAGGGGGACCATACGGTTATACAGTCAAGATGCCGAAGCAAGGACCACTTGGGGCGCAGGAGGGGCTCCGCTTTTCGGGCCGTCCTCGGATCGGTTTTATAGGTGGCCTAGGCTCGTCGTCACCAGAGAAGCCCCTTCGTTTTTCATTTGGTTTTCCACATGGCGGCACGGTGGCTGTTCCTCACGATGACCCGGCAGGGGGGACCCCCTATTTCCCTCACAGCGTTTCTCTTGGAGGTTCCAACCGTGGTAAAACCTCTTTCCCAACCAGTGCTTGCACTCAGGGGGTTTACCTATGGTCCAAGGAAAAGGGGCCTGGGTGTTGGTTCAGCGGCTATGCTCTCGCCGTCGCCGCCCCGTTGCCGCCTCGGCGCCCGTCGTCTGGGCCTGGGTGTCGGTCTGGCAGCTCCGTGGTCGCCATCGCCGCCCCGTCGCCGCCTCGTTGTCGACTCGCCGCACCCCATGATCTGGGTCTGGGTGTCGGTTGGGCAGCTCCGTGGTCGCCGTCGCTGCTTTGTCGCCGCCCGTCGTCTGGGCCTGGGTGCCGGTTTGGCGACCCCGTGGTCGCCGTCGCTGCCTCGTTTCCGCCCTGTCACCGCCCTGGATCTTGCACCACATATGTTCTCTGGTTTAAAGCAGTAATAGGATCTCCCCCCCCCGGACTTAACGGTTCTCTTTTTCGTATTGCAATTCACGTCTGATTCTGTCCCATCGTCCATCTGATGGATAAATTCGTACCATCCCAGGCAGGCCGGTATCGCCCCCCCTTAGCCTCTGCAGGAAGTGCTATGCGCGCACACTCGTTTATTAAACATCACCAGTTTCCGAAATCCCTTGCAACAAATGGGACGAAGTGCTCACGCGCGCGTCGTCGCGCGCGCATCAGGAAATCTTTCAAACACCTGCGGCTTCGTGTGGATTTCAAAACCGAGTGTCCCGAATAATATCACACATTATGGTCTCCCAAGTTCAGTTTTCAAAATGCCTGCGCTCGCGCTCTTGCGTATTCCTATGAAACCCGTTGGTATTAAATTTTGGAAAATGCTACCAAGCGTGCCTTTCGCGCGCATGTCGAAGTCGCTCGAACGCCCTTGCGCGCGTGCTGTCGCTCGAATCCCTTACAACAGGCGGGACGAGCTCCTCACGCGCGCGTCGTCGCGCGCGCATGCGGGCATCTTTCAAACACTTCAGTTTTCGTAGGGATTTCAAAATCGAGTATCCCAGAAAACATATAACAGCACATGGTTTTGCAACATCAGCACCAACATCAGCACTGGTGCTCCCGCGAAATCTTAAAAACAAAGACCACCGTTTTTTTGGGGGGGCGGGGGGCAACACGTTTGTTGAATTCGACCTAACGGGCCGGTCGCGCCGCGTGTCGACATCATTCGAACGCCCTTGCGCGCGTGCTGGGGGGGGGGGGGGGCGCGATTCGTGTCAAATAATACCATGCGAGCCACTCGCGCGTCGGCCGCGCGCGCATGTCGAACTCCTTCCACATACTCCCTCACTGACGCGCGGACGCCGTCAGCGTCGTCGGCGTGATCAGCTATGGCGCCGTCATTGGACATGCCGCCGTCGATACCATTATCGTCACCAGCATCGCCATTGCCATCGTCGTCTCTACCGTTGTCGACGTTGCCATGATACCGCGCCCGCACAAGTCGCCGACTCGCATTGAAGTGCCCGTTGGGAAGTGCCCAGCGGTCAGCGCCACCGCGGCCGCGTCGGTCACGCCAACCTAACTGGCCGCTGTGCGCGCAAGCATGCGCGGGCCAGCGCGGCCGCAGAGATGCTCCAGCTAACGCCAAACACTCATTGCAATCGCTGCCGCATGAGTTTGGCAAACCGAATTGCGGGGTGGGTGGGTGGGATGGTTACGCGAGCAGTGGGGTTGACAACCCCTGCGAACAGAAATTCGTTGCGCCGCTTAGGTATGAGAATGTATCCCCCCCGAAGTCAACGGCCCCCCTTCGCGTATTCCCATTTGCATAGGATCCTGCCCCATCTTCCATCTTGAGTAGGAGTTCGTACCATCTCAGGCAGGCCGATATCGCATCCTCCCACCCCTCATCTTCTGCAAGGAGTTCTGTGCGCGCGCACTCTTGTATCTTCAGTCATTAGTTTCCAAAAGTCCAATGCGTGGGTTCGACAAGCCAAATTACGAGTGGGTGTGTGGAATGGTTGCGGGATCCGTGGAATTGGTAATTTCATGTTCGGCAGCGTGAGCTGCGCCACTTATATTCTCTTTTCAAAAAAGGAAGCAGGACCCCCCCCTGTATCGATCTTTTTTTCCCCGTGTTGCAATTTATGTATGATTCTGCCCCATCATCCATCCTAAACATGAAACCCTACCATCCCAACCGAGCCAGTATCGACCCTCCCTGCCATCCTCTGCAACAAATGCCATTGCGCGCGCGTGCGTCCATACAACATCTTTAGTTTTCAATAACCTTTTGCACAACAACTGAGACGAAGTGCGCGCGCGCGTCGTTGCGCGCGCATGCCGAAATCCTTCCCGAACCCGTGGTTTCGGAAGGATTGCAAAACCGAGTGTCCAAAACACATATAAACAATACATGGTTTCGCAACGCGTACTTTCAACGCATGCGTGTGCGCGCGTTCTTGCGAATTCTCAAACAAGCCATCGGTTTTTCAAAATTTTCAAAAAATGCTACCACGTGGGCTTCGCGCGCGCATGTCGAAAGCGTTCGAGCGTCTCTGCGCGCGTGCCGTCGCGAGACAAGTGTTGGGTACCTGATTTTGAAGGTCTTCGTGCCGTGGGCGGTGGGCGAGTAGCTTCTGCAGGCCTTGCCGGAAAAAAGGGGGAATGGATAATGGTATTTGCACATCTTCCTCGCGCTGGCCTATTGAACATTCAACGCGAAGGTGCATTGGAAATGGTGCGATCAATTATTCCGCAACACCGTAAAGACTGGAACGCAGTGGTTGGAGTTGACGTGAAGGCAGGAGAGGGCCATCAAAGCGAAGAGGACAACCCAACGTGTAGCAGCATAAATGGTCTGGGAGGCAGGACAGACTGAGGCGACCAATTTCTAGCTTGAGCAACGTCTAACAATTTTTCCATTACGAACGTATACTTCAAGAAACGATTCGATGATATATGGGCGCGCCAGTTGTGGAGCGCTGGGGGGCGCAGGCAACTTGACGACGTCTTGATTGACGTGGCTTTACAACCATAATTACTCAATGCAGATATCGTTCCTCATATTGTTTATCGCTCAGACCATCGGGCGGCGTGGGCCAATTTTGGGAGAGTCCGGAAGAGAAGGATAATGTGGCCAAGCCCCAAAAGAGGAAACTATTGGACGCGCAGTATTGAAGAATGCAAGTGCCACGAAGCCCAGAGCATTGCGCTGCAGGATTGCCCAAACAATGAGACGGCAGTCGAGCAGGCAATATTGACAGCAGCAGCGGAAAGTGGCAGGGGAAAACGATGGAAAAAATGAAATCCAATAAGGCGACGACAAAATCAAGCCACTAAAAAAAGAAAGGGACGAGGCCATTACGAACGAAAAACGAATACACAAAACAATGCGTTTGAACAGGGAGCTGCGACAGCGTGCACGGGAGACGCAGAACGAAGTAATGGATGAGCTGATCGAGTGGGGGGCCGCCAACAAGCTACCGCAAATCCGGGAGTATTTCAAGAAAGACAGGCGCATTGCTGGCCTCAGAGACAGCATTGGTCACGCGCGAACTGACTCGAAGGGGATTGCATAGGTATTCGCTTCTTTTTAATCAATCTTTGTATGCAGCACCCTGCGAGGCCATGGCAGATACGCAACGTGGAATTAATATGTCGGCGCAAGAGCGACAAGAAGACATGGTAGTCTGCGTAAGAAAGTTGAGGCGCAAAAAGGCATGTACCGAGGATGGTCTCGTGGCAGAGATGCTGAAAGATGGAGGGCTTGGAATGGTTGATGCAATTTCGCACTTGTTTGCTGGTTTGCTGAATGGGGAAACGCGCGCTCCAGAGTCGTGGGGCGTGTCCAAAATCGTGGTATTATCAAATCTGAGAAGCCACTTTACCCCAAAAATGCATGACGATTGCCATCATCCCTGTTCTGAGCAAGCTATACAGCAGCGTGTTGCTGGAGAGGATGGGGTACATCCTAGCTAGCACCGAGATTCCTGAGGAAATGGGGTTCTGGAGTGGATACGGCTGTTGTGATTTGGTGCGCTGCTTGAGAGTGATCAGCGAAAAAGGGGCAGGCTGGGGGGAAACGGTATGGGCTGTATCAGTTGATCTGGACACGGCGTTCGACATAGCCATGCATGCGGCTGTTTTCACGGGGTTGCAAATCGTGGGTGTGCGCTAAGAAGAGATGTGCGCGAACCACGATTTGCACCGGTATCGACGTGCGTGCGTGCAGCTGGACCAGAACGCCCGCAGCAGGTACTTCGACATCGCGCGCGGCGCCAGGCAAGGCGATCCGATGTCACCAGCGCTCTTCGCAAACACAGTGCGCAACAGCATGGTCAAGCTTAAGGGAAAATGGGGGAAGAAGTCGTACGGATGCATCGTGGGGGGCAGCTGCTTGGAAGGATTCCGGATGGCGTGCGCCATGTTCGCGGGCGACGCAACCCTACATGCGAAATCCAGACGAGCAATTGCCAGGATGCTGGCGGAGATCTGGGAAGAATTGGCAAGCGTCAGCTTGAACTCAAACGCGCGCACATGCCGCGTGCAATGTTGGGGAGGTGTGCAGTCGCAGGTTAAAAAATCAAACTGGGGGGAGAGGAGTACCCTACGGCAGGCAGCGCGTCGGGAGTCAAGGTGTTGGAGCCTTGGTTAGAGTGCATGGAACTACGTCAATAGAGTCTGAGGCGCGGCTCCGGGCGGGATTGGCGAATAATTCCAGCTTGTCATATTTACTTACCAAGAAGAGAACATCCCAAGCAAAACGTTACAACTGTTGGATTCCATTGTATACGCGACAGTTCTTTGGTGCTCTGAATCATAGAAGTTGATTGTGGCCCAAAAGAGAAAACTCAGAAGCGTCCAGAGATCCATGTTGAGACGTATGATTGGGTTCGGGAAGGAGGCCAAATGAGGATTATATTTCATGGGCGCGAAGAGCGACGCGGGGGGCATATCAGAAGGCGCGACGTGCAGGCGTGCCATGCTGAACAGAAGCATTTTTACGTTACAAATGGAGGTGGGCTGGGAAAATTGCAAATCTGTCGCTGGAGAGATGGGCCAAAAAGACATGTGAATAGCGAAAGTATGAATTGTGGTCAAGACAATCTCGGGGAGCTCTGACATGCCGCGTCCGGTCGCGACCGGGGCGCTTCGTCCGATGGGAGGGCCATGCTGTTTGTTTTATTAAGGAGTCGCGGGCCGAAATTGCCATGCTGCCAGAGGTATGGCACAATTATGAAGTTGAGCTCGCGAACTGCATGTGGCGCTGTTTTCACGTTGTTCCCGTAACCCAGCCTTCCTGGAGGCCGGCGCGTTTGGCGCGCTTGCCGCCATTGCGTGGGTCGCCTCTGGGCGATGGCAGACTCGTCCGACTCGCTTATGCAATTCTGCCAAACGGGCCTCTGGGGCCGCATGCCGGCATCATTCGCACGCCCTTGCGCGCGTGCTGAGGGGGCCCGATTCGTGTCAAATCAAAGCATGCGGGCCAACTCTCGCGCGTCGGTCGGGCGCGCGTGTTGAATTCTTTCCAAAACCTTCATCACCGACGCGAGGACGCCGTCGTCGTCGTCGGCGTGATCAGCATCGGTGCCCGCACTAGCCGCGCGTTCGTCGGTGTGAACATCGTCGCCAGCATCGCCACCATCAGCAACGCGCCCGCCCAAGTCGCCGAGTCGCAATGAAGTGCCCGCTGGGATGCGCCCAGCGGTCAGCGCCACCGCGGCCGCGTCGGTGGCGCCAAACTAGCTGGCTGCTGCGCGCGCGTGCCAGGGTTGGCGCGGCCGCAAAGATGCACCAGCCAACGCCAAGCATGCATCGCAATCGCCACCGCATTGTTTTTGCAAACCAAATTGCGGGTGGGTGGGTGGGATGGTTGCAATAACATGGTATATGTCAAGTCATGGTGCAAAAAAATTGCACCACATAAGTTGCTTAACGTAGATGGTACGACACAGATTACGCCTCAGATGATACACCACGTGTATTGTACCACGTAGAGTGTACAACATCGATTGCACCACATGGGTCGCACCACGTAGATCGCATCTCGTAGATCGCACAAAATACAGTGCACCACGCATATCGCACCGCATGGATGTACCACATATGTTGCAGCACGTATATTGCACAACATAGATAGCACCACATATATTCGATAACGCAACATCGATTGATCACCTCCCTGAGCTTCTCCTGAGCGTTCATCGGCATTATTTCCGCCTCGTCCATTTCATTCCTCAAGCTGTCAACCTGGTCCGTAGTGGGTGCATGATGGCCCGTTGCGTTGCTTCGGCCCATTCTGGCATTCCATTCGCTCGGGTGGTCAGAAAATCCTCGTTGTCCATCTTGCGCGCTTTGTGGGCACCCAGGCTGCAAATGGTTTCTTTTGCTTCACTTGCCTGCCCGCCATACAAGAACATACAAACAGGGATAACCTGTGTCTCGCGAGCATGCTCGAGCCCTGTCATGAGCCGACAACTAGCACCCGCGCCCATGAGACTCCCAGGTTGCTCGGGGTGGATTTCCGCCCCGGCCAGACATGTGTGAGTCGGATGGGGGTCCCCGCTCGGATGGGCCCCCCCTTGGGGATCGACGGCCCGCACCCACACCTGCAGCGCCCTCGCGCTTTGCCCTCCCGCCTCTCCCCATGCAGGCCCGAGAGCGTGCAATTCGTTCCACACCCCGAGGCCCTCCTTCGAGTAGGGGATCGGCCGCAGAATTTCGTTGCCCCAGCAGTGACTTTCTCGTCGATTCCATGACTCATGCGTAGGGGGTTTGTAAATATACTTGGCAGTATGCATGTATGTATCTATTTATGTATACATGTTATGTCTATATGTATGTATGTATGTATGTATGTATGTATGTATGTATGTATGTATGTATGCATGCATGCATGTATGTATGTATGTGTTGATCAAGGCACATACATGAAAATACTGAGGGCATGGCAGATATGAGGGCAGCGCAGATCGTGCATGTCTGGCGATGTGTTCTTCCGCATGGAGTTTTCATATGCAGATCTCCGCCCCGCGTGGAGAAGGGGTTGTGTGTTCTCACCGAGTCTGCGAAGAAAGTGATAACCTCCGTGGGTCAGAGAAGGTTCTGCGCTTTTGTCGTGGATTCGGCGAAACAGTAATGAAGGATTGCAAAGAAACCCGAAGGATTGCAAAACAACCCGAAGGATTGCAAAAAAAACCCTTCGAGAGTTTGCAAACAAACCCTTCGAGATACAGCAATTCTGTAGCCGATCTTCTATTCGACTCCTCCCCCCGCGCTTCCTCGCCGCCCTCGGCGCTCCTCGGCCCCCCGCGGCCCCCTGCTCGGCCAGGGGGCAGAAGTCAAGACAGGGCTGGAGACGAGACAGCAAACAAACTGCCGAAGGACCACACGTGCTGCACTCGGCCTTCGCTTTGCGCCCTCCGCCGCGACTTCCCCCGCCGCTCCGCGGGCCCCCTCGCCCTCTGCTCTGCGTGGTGTTGGCCTGCAGACTCCGCCGCCCTGGCCCGTGGGCCCTCCAGGAGGGACCTGCCCCGCGGTGCGGAAGAGATCCCGTCGCGGATACTGGCGGTGCCCTCCTTGCGCGCAGAAACGGAGGAGGATGAGGGAGGGAAGGAGGAGGGAGGGAGGGAGGGGGGGGGGGAGGGAGGAGGGAGGGGGAGGGAGGGAGGGGGAGGGAGGGGAGGGAGGGAGGGAGGGAGGGAGGAGGAAGAGGAGGAGGAGGAGGAGGAGGAGGAGGAGGAGGAGGAGGAGGAGGAGGGCCTGGGACCAACGGGCCATGGTCGTGACATTGGGGCCAACGGGACGTCGTCGTGTGTCGATGGGGAGATGGCCTTGGGGGCATTTGGGCTGTAGGAGATGGGGAGATGGCCTTGGGGGCATTTGGGCTGTAGGAGAATGGCCCAAAAACCATGGGTGCATAGGGCCACGCGCACGGCTGCGCCAGCAACCATGTAGAGCGCAGGGATTGGGCCGGTGGCTTATGGTCACTGGCCTGCGGGGTTAGGGCCGTGAAGCTGCAGGTCCACTGGGGTCATCGGGCAACGGGGACGTCGCCACGGGGCCATGGGATCACATTCCAACTGCGCAGCCCTCTCCTCGTCTTCTCCTCCGCCCCCTCCTGGGCGCGATTCCACGTGAGGAGGTGGTGACCCCCCCCCCCCTCAGTGGTGACTCTCCCTGGGCACTGCATGAAGCAGAGGAGGGATAAGGGGATAAGAGACGGTCGCCTCGGACGATGCCGTCTCTTCCGTTCCACGCCTCACGAGTCGATGGATCTAAGCAAAGCTGACGCGCGTATAGCCGTCCACTCTCCTTGTTCCAATTTGAAGGTTTGTCAACCTTCCTTCCTCCCTTCCTTCCCTTCCTCCTCCTCCTCCTCCTCCTGCTCCCTCCTCCCTCCTCCCTCCTCCCTCCTCCCTCCCTCCCTCCCTCCCTTCCTCCCTTCCTCCTCCTCCTCCCTCCTCCTCCCTCCTCCTCCTCCTCCTCCTCCTCCTCCTCTCCTCCTCCTCCTCCTCTTCCTCCCGCCCCCCTCCCTCCCTCCCTTCCTCCCTCCCTCCCTCCCTCCCTCCCTCCCCCCCCTCCTCCTCCCTCCCTCCCCTCCCTCCCTCCCTCCCTCCCTCCTCCCTCCTCCTTCCCTCCCCCCCTCCCTCCATCTCGTCCGCGCCACGGGGCGTCCCCACTGAGAGGCGCGCTGCTCCTGGCCGCCCCCCTTCCGCTCCTCTGCCCTCCCTCCCCCCTGGGGCGGGCGGCGGGCGAGCCGCCCTGACCTGGCCCCTCGGCGGGCTTCCCTGGAAGACTCTCCCGCCTTCCTCGGCGGCGGGCGGAAGGAGGCCTGCCCCGATAGCGGCGAGTCGTCGATTCGACGACTCGCCCATCCGTCGATTCGTCGATTCGTTGAGGCTCCATCGATTCGTCGGTTCGAGGATCCGACGACTCGAGGGGGGAGTGAGAAGAAGAGGGCCCTCTCGGAGAGCGCCCGGGCTTCTCAGAGGCCCTCCGGCCTTCCGAGGGGTCTTCTGCGTCTGCGGCGAAGGCCCTGAGAGGAGTAGGAGAAGGAGGAGGAGGAGGAGGAGGAGGAGGAGGAGGAGGAGGAGGAGGAGGAGGAGGAGGAGGAGGACGAGGTGGAGGAGGAGGAGGAGGAGGAGGAGGAGGAGGAGGAGGAGGAGGGGGAGATGACAGGGATGTCTTGGTCCGCGGCCCATCTGGCTCCAGCGGACGCATCCGAGCCGGCTTCTCTGCGTCCTCCCCCCCTCCTGCTTCCTCCATCCCCCCGGGGCGCTCCATGGGTTGGCTGCGCCGCGGCACTGCCCTGGTCAGCCTCTGCTGGAGCTCCTGCAGATGCCAGGACGACCTCTTCCACGAGGAGGGCCGCGACGGCAAGCTGGAAATGCAGGTGCTGCTAGAAGTGTCCCTGGCCCTGGGCGGCCCCAGGATTTCCAGTGAGGCCCACACTCGGTGGCCACATGCGAACCCATGCCCCGCCACCCCACGATTTCTAATGGGGACGGTGCGGTTCACTTCGCTCGGGAGGTCCCGAATGAAGTGAACCCCACCTCGCCCCTTAGAACTCGTGGGGTGGTGGGGTAGGGTTCGCATGTGGCCTCCTACCCACGGCCTCCAGGGCACCCCCCCCCGTGAGGCCCAGGGGGCCCCAGGGGCTCCCAACTGGAGCGAAGAGCTGGACAGGCCTTGGACCAGGGACACCTGCAGCAGCCCCCGATAAATGTCGCTGCGCGAGCGGTACGAGTACTGGGACAGCATCCGGTCGCGTTGCCGCTCGAAGCCGCCGCGCTCGGGCGGGCGCCGTGGGGAGGGCGAGGGTCAGACGTTCATTTGGGGGGACCGCCTGGGACCCACCCAAACAGATCTGTTCGGGTCCAGTTCGATTCTAGCTCGACTCTAGCTCGACCCAAGTTCGACTCGGTTTCGACTCCAGTCGACGGGCGTTCGACGCATCATCGACGCATGAGCGGAGCGAGTGGCTCCAAGGCCCCCAGAACCAGCATCGGACGAGCGCGGGGGCCAGGAGGGGGGCGGGGTGGGCCCCTGCGGCGGGCAGGTGCCATGGAGGTGCTGCCCCAAGCTGAGTTTTCGGCGCCAGCTCTTGATCGGAGGGTGCCGGCGCGGGGACTTCGTGAAGCAGTGAACGCGTGTTGGGCTCGATGCGTCGGGGTCCCTACCCACTGTTTCGCAAGACTCAGGAGGGAACAAAAAACACACAGACACAATGAATATTCGATTCCGCGGGAAATACGGGGAAACATGGGCAGTGGGGGGGAAGACGAAAACCCTGAACATATGGGAAACTATGGGGAATTCTGGTTATTTGTGTCTATTTATTTGTGTGTCCCAGTTCCCCTTCAAAGACGCGGTACCAGCGAACGGGCAAGCGCCCGACACACACCACACACACAGCACAACACACAGAACGCACACACACAAGCACCAACCGCTGCGTGCGCGGTGGCGGGCATATGCAGACCCCCGGTCTGCCGACGGAAAGGACTGGTATGGAACTTGGGCCCAGTTCAGGAAGGACGTGGCCGGGGGGCCATTCAAGGCCTCCGACCGCTTCCTCGTGGTCGGCTGCGGGAGCAGCAGCGTGCCCGCGGACCTTGTGGCAGACGGGTTCGTCGACGTCACCGGCATGGACTACAGCGAGAAGGCCATCGCGCTGCAGAAGCGGCGGTTCCCTGGGATTAATTGGGTGCGCGCAGACGCCAGGAGCATGCCTGAGTTCGCGAACTCCTCCTTCGACGTCCTGATCGAGAAGGCCCTGATGGACGGAGAAGGGGCCTGGAAGCAGTGGCCGCAGATGCTGTCCGAGTACTCGAGAGTGCTCAGATACGGCGGGCGCTTCATCTCGATCAGCCTGGGGCAGCCCGACGAGCTGGACTCGGAGGCGCTCGGGCGCCCGCAAAACGGGTGCATTGGCACTGCAGCTGGAGGCCAGACTATTCTCCGTGCCTTGTGTGGGAGCTCGTTCTTTTGACCAATCGGCGTCCGCAGTCTTGTGTTTGCTAGATTTGGCCAAATATAGTTGGATTTGCTCTGGCCTGGTCGGATTGAGTGTGATTTAGTCAGAGGTAGTTTGGCTGAGTCTGAAAGTGTAATGTAGAGAGCAGGGGGTAGACAGTACAGAGTAGATGCTGGGCGTGGTGCTGAAACAATGCACGTCATCATTACATAAAACTGCCCATGGCAACCGTTACACATTACACATGGAACTTATGCATAGATGTCCCCCACCATCTGCCAATATTTTATTATATTTTTGACGATGCCTTTTTCTGTTCAAGAGGCTTACATACGCCATTCCGCTACCCCTCACGGGTGGACGGGCGCTTGTAATTATTTCAGCTTCCCGTATCCCGAGCAGCCCATCCAGAAACAATGCTTAGACGAAGAGTCGGGAGACGGGATGTAAGTAAGCATGGAATGAAAGGAAGAGGACACCAATGCTGAATTTATAGACCCTCGCGGAGCCTTTTGGGAGGTCTCTTGGGGCCCATTTTGGAGCTTTGGAGGAACTCCTGTTTTTTTGGGGGCCTCTTGGTGGCCGCGAGGGCCCTCTTGGAGCCATCCTGCAGGCCATCGATCCAACCAGGGGCATGGGGGGGCCCTGAATTAGGGCTTCCCGCTTAGAGGCTGACAGTCAATCTCCAGGCGTGCCCTCTTGGAGCCCTCGCGGGCCTCCTTTGTTGCACTATTGGGCGATCTTGCAGTTTTGCACGGCCTCAGAAGCCAGACGGAAGCGAGACGCGACAAACCAAGAATGATATAGTTAGCCTGGCGATGGACCAGACCTTGTGCAGCTGCGAGTGACGAAGGGACGTGACACTCTGCTCCTGGGCAACGCGGCGAAAGTGATGAAGCCGCGGGAAGTGCGGGTGGGGGCCGCGAGGCGTGTCCGGGGTTCGCCGAACCGAGGCCAAGGCGCCACGCGATCGCGCCCACGAGGACCGTGGGCGGAGCTCCCCATGTGGCCACGAAGCTCACCGCCCACCAAACCACCCCAACCCAGCCCGAAGGCCCCGATTCGCCCTCCATTTCCAGTGGGGGGTGGGCGGTCGGGGAACAGTGAACAAAGCACATATGTGGAGCCCGTACCCCCCCCCACCCGAAATTCGGGTCTTCGGGTTGGGTTGGGGTGGTCTGGCAGGTCGTCAGGAGCGTGTTGGAGATGTGCCTCGACATGGGCAGGGCGACGCCGTTGGGACCCTGTCGCTGCGGCCCTCGGGTGGTGCTTCCTATGGGGCCACGGGCCGCGAGGGGCGTGCGTGCCGAACGTGGCGGGGCGATGCTGTGCGGCCATCTTCGCCGGGGCCTCCCGGTGTAGCTCCCCGCGGGGCCACGGAGCGTGCGGAGGGCGTGTCGGAAAAGGGATGGGGCGATGCCGTGCGGACCTCTCCGCGGGGGTCTCGGGTGGGACTCCCCTATGGCGCCGCGGAGCGCGTGAGGGGTGTGCCGAAACGGGCGGTGGGGCCGCCGCGCGAGCTTTGCCATGCGGGCATTGGGTGGGACTCCTCGTGGGGCCACGTACCGTGTGACGGGGGTGCCGAACAAGGCGGGGTGACGCAACGCGAGCTTTTTGCCATTTCTCCAAATGCTTCGTGGGGTTCTGGTTTTCTTCCCATCCGCGTCGCACCCGCGTTTCTCACCCTCCTTCTCATCTTCCTTCTCTCCTCCGACTTCTTTCCCGCGTGCTTAGTGTTGTTGTGGTGTTCTAGTTTTCGTCCCACCCGCGTCCCACCCGAGACACTTACACACCACATCTCCCCTCTTCCTTCCTCCTCGCAGCCGCACGCACAAAGGTGTGCTGGGGGTGCGGTCGCTAGCCGATGCGGGCTCGCAAAGCGTGGCGGTCGTGGCACCTTCTCGATTCTTCAGGGGGTGCGCTTCGGGTGCGGTCTCCATGCGTTGCAGGCTCGCAGGGCACGGCAGGCCTGGCACTTTCTCCACACCAGAAGGGGGTGCACGGGGTGTGTGGTGTCTATGTGCTGCAGGCGCGCATGGCACGGCAGGCGTGGCGCTTTCTCGACACCAGAAGGGGGTGCGCAGGGGTGCGGCCTCCTATTCATTGCAGGCTCGCAGGGCACGGCGGGCGTAGCACTGTGTCGACGCCAGAGGGTGTGTGCATGGGGGTGCGGTCTCTGTGCGTTGCAGGTGCGCAGGGTACGGCGGGCGTAGCGCTTTTTCCACACCAGAGGGTGTGCGAAGGGGGGGGCGGTCTCTGTCCGTGTCAGGCTCGCAGGGCAGGGCAGGCGTGGCATCTTCTCGATTCCAGAAGGGTTGCACAGTAGGTGCAGTCTCTGTGCGCTGCAGGCACGCAAGGCACGGCAGGCGTGGCACTTTCTCGACCATAGAGGGTGTGCGCATGGTGTACGGTCTCTATCCGTTGCAGGCTCGCATGGCGCGGCAGGCGTGGCCTTTTCTCGACGCCAGGATGATGATGATGATGATGATGATGATGATGATGATGATGATGATGATGATGATGATGATGATGATGATGATGATGCTGGTGACGATGATGATGCTTCTGATGATGACGATGATGATGACGATGATGATGCTGATGGTGATGGCGGTGGTGATGGTGATGATGGTGATGGTGATGGTTGATGGTGATGATGATGAGGTGATTGCTGCTGCTGCTGATGATGATGACGATGACGAGACGATGATGATGATGATGAGGACGATGATGATGATGATGATGATGCTGAATGATGATGATGATGATGATGAATCTGATGATGATTATGATGATGATGATGATGACTGATGATGATGCTAATGATGATGATGGTGATGATGATGATGATATGATGATGATGATTGCTGGTGATGATGATGCTGCTGCTGCTGGATGATGACGATGATGATGACTGATGATGCTGATGGTGATGGCGGTGGTGATGGTGATGATGGTGATGGTGATGGTGATGGTGATGATGATGACGATGAGGGTGATGATGCTGCTGCTGATGATGATGATGATGATGACGATGACGATGACGATGATGATGATGATGAGGACGATGATGATGATGATGCTGATGCTGATGATGATGCCGCTGATGATGGGGATGCTGACGATGATGGATGATGATGATGATGATGATGATGATGATGATGATGATGATGATGATGATGATGATGATGATGATGATGATGATGATGCTGATGATGATGATGCTGATGATGATGATGATGATGATGATGATGATGAGATGATGATGATGGATGAGGATGAGGATGAGGATCAGGATGAGGATGTGGATGAGGAGGAGGAGGAGGAGGAGGAGGAGGAGGAGGAGGAGGAGACGGAGGAGGAGGAGGCGGAGGAGGAGTAGGAGTAGGAGGAAAGGGGGTGGTCACAACCCTCCCAGACGGGCATTTTTGGAAGCCCCCAGGGAAGCTATGAAAGGGCGGCCTTTTGCCCAGACCCCCCTGGAACTCATCAAGACAGCTCAAATCAGACCCTCAAATCAGACCCTTCTTTTTCAGTCATGGAATCTGGGGGGCCTGCTGCGTATGCGCAGGCGTTCTTCGCGAACGACACGTACGGCTGGGACGTTCGACACGCCCTCAGCTACGACGACTACTACGTGTACACCATGACAAAGCGGAGGCTGCCTGCCGCTGCGTCTGAGTCTGAGTGTGATGCTTCCGCAGTCGGTGCTACTACTGATCACCGCGCTCGTTCCACTACTCGCAAATTACCTACTCGCAAATGTCCGAACAATAACACATTTCTGCATCGATGAAATGGATCGTCAATCCCCCATGGCGGATCCAGGTCATTTGCGAGCAGTTACTTCGCGAGTAGTGGAGCGCGCCTGTCTGACTGAAGGGGCCCCTGGCGGGGATCGACCGACTACGCGAGCATGCCGAGCCAACCCCGGCGGGGGCCCCGGCGAAAGAGCCGGGCCGACGTTTCGTGGGCGGCCGGCCCCCTGGGGGATCCCAGCTTTGGGCTCCGGGCTGGGCTCTGTGAGCGACTGGGCGCCCAGGCTCCCGGGCTCCTGGTGCGGGGTCCTGGGCTCCTGGTTCGGTTCGTTTCGCTTCGATGTTTTTCCCAACCATCCTGTGGTTGGGTCCTCGTTTTGAAGAGACGGTGCCCCGCGTTCCTTTCCTCTCCTCCTCCTCCCCTCCCCCCGCTACCGTCCACATGCGTCCCCCCCACCCAGTACAGCGATTCGTGGCCCCAGGGGGAGCTCCACCGAAGGCCCCAGTGCCACCGTCCACATGCGTCCCCCCCACTCAGTACAGCGTTTCGTGGCCCCATAGGGAGCTCCACCGAAGGCCCCAGTGCCACCATCCACATGCGTCCCCCCCACTCAGTACAGAGTTTCGTGGCCCCATAGGGAGCTCCACCGAAGGTCACAGTGCCACCGTCCACATGCGTCCCCCCCTCTCAGTACAGCGTTTCGTGGCCCCATAGGGAGCTCTACCGAAGGCTCCAATGCCACTGTCCACAAACGTCCCCCCCACTCAGTACAGCGTTTCGTGGCCCCATAGGGAGCTCCACCGAAGGCCCCAGTGCCACCGTCCACATGCGTCCCCAGCGTTTCGTGGCCCATAGGGAGCTCCACCGAAGGCCCCAGTGCCACCGTCCACATGCGTCCCCCCCACTCAGTACAGCGTTGCGTGGCCCCAAATGGAGCTCCACCGAAGGCCCCAGTGCCACCGTCCAATTGCGCCCCCCCCACTCAGTTCAGCGTTTCGTGGCCCCAGAGGTAGCTCCACCGAAGGCCCCAGTGCCACCGTCCACATGCGTCTCCCTCACTCAGTACAGTGTTTCGTGGCCCCATATGGAGCTCCACCGAAGGCTCCAGTGCCACCGTCCACATGCGTCCCCCCCACTCAGTACAGCGTTTCGTGGCCCCATAGGGAGCCCCACCGAAGGTCACAGTGCTACCGTCCGCATGCGTCCTCCCACTCAGTACAGCGTGTCGTGGCCACATAGGGAGCTCCACCGAAGCCCCCAGTGTGACCGTCCGAGTGCGTCCTGAAACACCCAATTTGGCATTTTCACCCACCTATCACAGCGTTTCGTGGCCCCACAGGGAGCTCCACCGAAGGCCCCAGTGGGACCCTCCGCAAGCGTCCCGAAACACCCATTGTGGCATTTTCACCCACGCAGTCCAGAATTTCGTGGCCCCGTAGGGAACTCCACCGAAGGCCCCAGTGCCACCGTCCGCATGCGTCCCGAAAACCCAACGTGACATAGCGTTTCGTGGCCCCTTAGTCAGCTCCACGGAAGCCCCCAGTGGGACCGTCCGCATGCGTCCCGGAAGCCCAGTTTGGCATTTTCACCCACCCAGTACAGCGTTTCGTGGCCCATAGGGAGTTCCACCGAAGCCTCCAGTGGGACCGTCCGCATGCGTCCTGGAAGCCCAATTTGGCATTTTTACTTGCCCAGTACAGCGTTTCGTGGCCCCATAGGGAGCTCCACCGAAGCCCCCAGTGGGACCGTCCGCATGCGTCCCGGAAGCCTTAACAGCGTTCCCCCCCACCCAGTGCAGCGCTTCGTGGCCCCATAGGGACTTTCACCGAAGAGTTTTTTCACAATTGCGGTACCCACAACTGCATATGGTTGGATCCTTCGCCAGGATAATTTTGTTTGTCCCCTCTTCTTCTTTTTGTTCTTCTTCGCCTTCTTCTTATTCGCATTATTATGATTAGTCTTCTTCTTCTTCTTCTTATACTTCTTGTTGTTACCAGTGGTACTTCTGTTATTTTTGATATGATTATTGTTATTATTATGGTTCTTATGATTATTTGTATCATCGTTTCTACTGCTACTATAAACATTGATGTCATTGTTATTGTTATTGCTTGTGTTATTGTTGTTGGTGCTATCATTATTATTATTTCCATTAATATTATGTTTATTTATATATTGTTATTATTATCATCATCATCATAATTATTATATTATTATTATTATTAATATCATTATCATTAATATTATTACTACTACTACTACTACTACTACTACTACTACTACTACTACTACTACTACTACTACTACTACTACTACTACTACTACTACTACTAGTATTATTATCATCGTCATTATTGTGACTTTTCTTAGTTGTAGCATCGTCATCATTATTATTATAATTATTCGGATTCTTATTCCCAATCAGAGCTTGCCTCTGTAGGGGTCCTAGCGGATTCATATGGTTAGGTCAGGTTTGCCTCCGATTTTCGCCGCACGCCCGGGTGCCCGGGTGCCCGGGGGTGCCCGGGGGGTGCCTGGGGGTGCCCGGGTGCCAGAGTGCCCGGGTGCCCGGTTGCCCGGGGGTGCCCGGGGGTGCCCGGGCGTGCCCGGGGTTGCCCGGGGGTGCCCGGGGGTGCCTTATAGCCCTATAGCCCAATAGCCCTATAGCCCTATAGCTCAATAGCCCTATAGCCCTATAGCCCCCTAGCCCTATAGCCCTGATTGGGTTTTTCCCCAGTATGATTTCTTTTATCATCATTATCATCATTATTATTAGTATTATCATTATTATTATTATTATTTCTTCTTCTTCTTCTTCTTCTTATTATTCTATTATTATAAGTCTTATTACCAATGTTATTATTATCATTTGTATTCTTATCATTATGTTTATTATTATGCTATTGCGCCATTATCGCACACATACATCTATATATATATATATATATTCCCCAATCAGAGCTTGCCTCTGTAGGGGTCCTAGCGGATTTATACGGTTAGGTTAGGTTTGCCGCCGATTTTCGCCGCACGCCCGGGTGCCCGGGTGCCCGGGTGCCCGGGGGTGCCCGGGTGCCCGGGTGCCTGGGTGCCCTGGTGCCCGGGCGTGCCCGGGGGTGCCCGGGTGCCCGCCCGGTAGCCATATAGTCTTATAACCCTAGAGCCTTATAGCTTTATAGCCCTGTAGCCCTACAGCCCTCTAGCCCTATAGCCCTATAACCTCAATAGCTTTATAACCCTATAGCCCTAATAGCTCCATCAATTTCTACCCTCATAACCCTATAACCATATAGCCCTATAGCCCTATGGCCCTATAGCCCTATAGCCCTCTAGCTTTCTAGCTCTCTAGCCCTCTAGCCCTATAGCCCTATAGCCTTATAGCCCTATAGCCCTGTAGCCCTCTAGCCCCATAGCCCTATATCATGAAACATATTATGATAGGTTTTTCTCTGGTATCATATACATATATAGATATATACAAGACGCGCGACGCCCCCGACCATCCCCCCCCTCTCCTCTCCCATAACGTTCCCCCCCTCAGTCAGGCTCCCCGCCTCCAACAACGTAACGCTGCCCCATAACGTGACGCTCCCCCATAAAGTAACGCTTCCAGTTCGGGGTCCTGGGCTCCCGGTTCTGTGTTAGCAATCAACTTTTCTCCCCAATCCTCGAGTTCCGCTTGAAAAGTTTGGCCTTTCACAAAGAGGGGGAGGGGGCTATTCGGACGCACCCCTATCGAGGATGGACGCCCCCCCCCCGTTGTCTATCCCAGGGTTGGGCCCCAGATTCCTGGTCCATTCGAACCCCCCCCCAAAGCCTGGGACCGGGGTCGACGTATCCCCTGTTATGTTCGCTTCGCTTCCTGGGTTCCCGAGGTCTTGGTTGAGGCCGAGTGCCCAGGCCGCGACCACGGTCCGAGAGAGTGTGGACCAGAGGGTAAGTGCGCAGAGTGGAGCAGTGGCTCCCCCTCCCTCCCCCCCTCTCTCCCCCCTCCCCCTCGCTCCTTCCCTGCCTGGGGACCTGCTCGAGAGCGGCCCCCTTGGGCCCCCAGGGGCGCCACCCCGACCAGCAACCTCGACCTGCGCCCGGCCACGGCGACAAGGGGGCCCCCCGATGCCACCCACCCCGGAAAGGCTGGAGGAGAGCGACCCTGCAAACTCTCGCGGCGTAAGACACCGCAGAGGGAGTTTGCTGGCAATTTTCGGGCTCTGGGTCCTCACCAGGCCCTGGGACCGCAAGACGACAACCAGTCAGGATGAGAAGCCAGCCCCTGGGAAGGGGTCAGTCCCCGTGGCCGAGGGAGCAGAAAAGCACAGAGCAGGGCAGGGAGGGAGGGAGTCTTGGAGGGAGGGAGGGAGGGGCCCCCTGGCGTCTCGCGTCCCCCCCAAAAAACACGACCTGCGGCTTCTGGCTGTTTTCTGCCTCCTTGCCAGGCGCCGTGGCCGTCGAAACACGGCTCAGGCTGGAAAGCCAGTCCATCGGAAGGGGTTCAGACTCTGGAGGGATGCGTCGTGAAACAACTCACGACGTCGGATGTGTCGTAGTCGCGACGGCGACTGCGACAAAGCCGACGGCGGCGAGAATGACGACGACGACGGCGACGAGGAGGAGGAGGAGGAGGAGGAGGGGGAGGAGGGGGAGGAGGAGGAGGAGGAATTGTTGACCAAAGGGCGGGGAAAGCCGTCCGATACCCCAAGAGGGGGAGGATGGTGGAGGAGAAGGAGGAGGAAAAGAAGGAGGAGGAGGGCGATGAGGAGGAAGGAGGAAGAGCAGTGGACGATGATGATGATGATGATGATGATGATGATGATGATGATGATGATGATGATGATGATGATGATGATGATGATCATGATGATGATGATGATGATGATGATGATGATGAGGAGGCGGAGGAGGATGCTGATGCTGATGATGATGCTGGTGATGATGATTATGATGAAACGATGATGATGATGACGATGATGATGATGGTGATGATGATGATGGTGATGCTGATGATGATGCTGCTGATGATGACGATGATGGTGGTGATGATGATGCTGCTGCTGATGAGGATACTGATGATGATTCTGATTATGAATATTGATGATGACGATGATGATGCTGATGATGCTGATGACGATGCTGCTGATGATGATTAAATTTGATGATGCTGATGATGATGATGCTGATGCTGATGATGATGCGGATGCTGCTGCTGATGATGATGCTGAGGATGATCATGAAGATGATGATGACGATTATGATGATGCTGATGCTGATGCTAATGCTGATGCTGATGGTGATGAGGATCATGATGCTGCTGACGATTATGATGACGGTGACGATGATGATGATGCTGATGGTATTGATCAGGATGATGATGGTGTGGGATCATTATGATGGTGATGATGCTGCTGATGATTATGATGAAGGATATTATGATGATGATGATGATGACGATGATGATGATGATGATGCTGATGATGATGATGATGATGATGATGATGATGAGGATGACGATGATGATGATGATGATGAGGAGGAGGAGGAGGAGGATGCTGCTGCTGATGATGCTGATGCTGATGCTGATGGTGATGATGATGATGATGATGAGGAGGAGGAGGAAGCGGAGGATGATGATGATGCTGATTCTGCTGCTGCTGATGATGATGCTGATGATGATGATGATGACGACGATGATTATGATGATGATGATGATGATGATGATGATGATGATGATGATGATGAGGATGATGATGATGAGGAGGAGGAGGAGGATGCTGCTGCTGCTGCTGATGATGATGATGATGATGGGGTGATGATGATGCTGATGAGATGAGGAGGAGGAGGAGGTGGATGTGCTGATGATGATCTGCTGGCTGCTGATGATGCTGAGATGATGCTGATGATGATGCTGCTGCTGCTGTGCTGATGATGATGATGAGATGATGATGATGATTGAGATGATGATGAGGATGATGAGGATGAGAGGATGATGAGGATGATGATGAGAGGAGGAGAGGGAGGAGGAGGGAGGGAGGGAGGGAGGGAGGGAGGGGAGGGAGTTGAGGGAGGGAGGGAGGGAGGGAGGGGAGGGAGGGAAGGAGGAGAGGAGGAGGAGGGGGAGGAGGAGGAGGAGGAGGAGGAGGAGGGGAGGATGGAGGAGGAGGTAGGAGGAGGAGGAGGAGGAGGGGAAGAGGAGGAGGAGGGAGGAGGGAGGAGGAGGAGGAGGAGGAGGAGGAGGAGAAAGGGAGAGGGCGGGAGGCGGTGAGGAGGAGGAGGAGGAGGAGGAGGGGAGGAGGAGGGAGTAAGGAGGAGTGAAGAAGGAGGAAGAGAAGGAGGAGGAGGAGGAGGAGGAGGAGGAAGGAGGAGGAGGATGAGGAGGAGGAGGAGGAGGAGAGGAGCGCGAGGACGGAGGAGGAGGAGGAGAAGAGGAGGAGGAGGAAGAGGAGGAGGAGGAGGAGAGTCAGTAGCCTGAGAAGGAGGAGGAGGAGGAGGAGGAGGGGGAGGAGAATGAGCATCTTGGATAGCCCAGGCGCTTCTTTGAGGGTCTCGGGTGTCTCGGAATCCTCTTGAGGCCTCTTGGGGGTCTCTTGTGAGCCTCTTGGAGGCCTCTTGGGCGCCTCTTGGGCCTGTCTGGTCGCCGCTTGGGGCCCTCTTGGGGCGCTCTTGGGAGCTCCAGGGCACTCTTGGGGCCATCTTGGAGGACATCGATCGAAACAGACGGGGTGTTCAATTAGCCCCCCCCCCTCGGGAGCCCCAAAAGTCGCCTCTTGGGCCCTTCTTGGGGCGCTTTTGGAGCGCTCTTGGGCGCTCTTGGGGCCGTCTTGGGGCTCTTTTGGGCCCCTCTTGGGGCCCTCTTGGCCCTCTTGGAGCTATCTTGAGGCCTCGGAAGGCCATCGGAAGCGAAAAGGCGAGAAAGCAAGAAACTGATGTTCCTTAGGTTTTGGAAGGATTTTGGCCTCTTCGTGGCCTCCTTGGGGGCCGTCTTGGAGCGGTCTTGGGGCATCTTGAAGTATTTTGGGATATCTTGAGCCATCTTGAAGCTCATCTCGGGCTCTTCCGAGGCGCTCTCGGAGCCATCTTGGGCGATCTTGGACGCTCCAACCCCTCGCGGGACCCCCCGTCTAGGTCCAGGGGAGGGGGTAGGGGGAGAGGTAAACCCCTCCCCGAAGGGAAAGAGGGAGGGGTGGAAGAGGAGATGCGCTAGACCACCTACGCCCTAAAGGGCTGGTGGGATTCCTCGAGGAGGCCGAGGACGAGGACGACGGCGAGGGCGACGACGAGGACGAGGACGAGGATGGTGACGATGGCGGCGGCGGCCGCGGCGGCGGCCACGGCCACTCCCACGGGCCGCGACTGCGACTGTGACGGAGGGGCGCCCCCACCCCCAGGAAGCTGGGCCGCAGGTTGCGGCGGCGGCGGCGGCCCGCCGGGTCGCCGGAGCTATGAGGAGGGAAATGGTGTGTGTGCGCGGTCCTGTCGGCGTCGTCGCGGGCCCTTCCAGGGGCCACCTGGGCGTGAGCGCCAGCGGGGGAGAGGGGGGGCGGGAAGGGAAAATGCAGGGGGCATTGAGGGAGTCTATGAGGAGGAGGGGGGGAAGGACGAGGAGGAGGAGGAGGAGGAGGAGGAGGAGGAGGAGGAGGAGGAGGAGGAGGAGAAAGGAGGCAGAGGAGGAGGAGGAGGAGGAGGAGGAGGAGGAGGCGGAGGAGGAGGAGGAGGAGGCGTTCTAGTACCTCGCGGACCCTCCCCTTCCAGGCCAGGGGAGGGGGGAGGGGGAGGGGTCAAGCTACCCACCCGCCCGCAAGCCGTCTCGCTCACTCCCACCCGCCCTCCCAACACGCGAACATCACCCGATCCTGACCATGTTCAGCGGCCGTTTGTGGATGGGCAGCTACTGGGAACCAAGCCGACCCCAGGTGCGCGACGCTTGGGCGAGGTGAGCCACGCGTGCCAGCCGCGCCACGCGCCCCAGGACCCATGGGCCCGAGCGTGCCAGGCACGCGGGTGCGCCAGATGCGCCACGTGCCTCGAGTGCGCCAGGGGCGTCCGAACACTCCAGCGCTACAGGTGAGCACGGTCGGCGGCCACGTGCAGAATGCGCCAGGTTCGCCTGCGCACCGTAGACAGCACACATCGGGTAAAGAAACCATGTCGGCCCCCGCCATCCTTGTCGAATACCAATGCCCGTTACTGTGTCTGGTGGGCCTGCGCGCAGCTGGCCACGCCACCCCCGCCGTCCCTGTCGAAAACCACTTGACAGTGATCGCGGAATGGCCGCGCATGATCCAGATTTAGCCGCGATGTGCATGTTGTATTGTTTTTTGTCAGGGACGGTCGCCCTGCGCGCAGCAGGGAATATGCTGACACCCCCTCCATCCCTGTCGAAAGCAAGACAGAGTGCTCGCCAGCCTCACGAAGATGACTCAAGACTTTGACCAAAAGTGTACTTTGAATTCCCAACCATCCTGTGGTGTTGGGTCCTCGTTTTGAAGAGACAGCGCCCCGCGTCCCACCTCCTACTCCTCCTCTCTCCTCCCCCTCCTCCCTCCTCCCATCATCATCATCATCATCATCATCATCATCATCATCATCATCATCATCATCATCATCATCATCAACATCATCTCATCATCATCATCATCATCATCATCATCATCATCATCATCATCATCATCATCATCATCATCATCATCATCATCATCATCATCATCATCATCATCATCATCGTGATCGTCATTGTCATCGTCGTCATCGTCATCGTCATCACCCACTTCGGCACACCCCTCACACGTTTCGTGGCCCCATAGGGAGCTCCACCGAAGGCCCGAGGGCTGCCGCCCGCATGCGTCCCCTACACCCATTTCGGCACACCCCTCACACGTTTCGTGGCCCCATAGGGGAGCTCCACCGAAGGCCCCATGGCTGCCGTCCGCATGCGTCCCGCACACCCATTTCGGCACACCCCTCACACGTTTCGTGGCCCCATAGGGAGCTCCACCGAAGGCCCCATGGCTGCCGTCCGCATGCGTCCCGCACACCCATTTCGGCACACCCCTCACACGTTTCGTGGCCCCACAGGGAGCTCCACCGAAGGCCCCAGTGCTGCCGTCCGCATGCGTCCCGCACACCCATTTCGGCACACCCCTCACACGTTTCGTGGCCCCATAGGGAGCTCCACCGAAGGCCCCATGGCTGCCGTCCGCATGCGTCCCGCACACCCATTTCGGCACACCCCTCACACGTTTCGTGGCCCCACAGGGAGCTCCACCGAAGGCCCCAGTGCTGCCGTCCGCATGCGTCCCGCACACCCATTTCGGCACACCCCGCACACGTTTCGTGGCCCCATAGGGAGCTCCACCGAAGGCCCCATTCCATGGCTGCCGTCCGCATGCGTCCCGCACACCCATTTCGGCACACCCCTCACACGTTTCGTGGCCCCACAGGGAGCTCCACCGAAGGCCCCAGTGATGCCGTCCGCAAGCGTCCCGCACACCCATTTCGGCACACCCCTCACACGTTTCGTGGCCCCATAGGGAGCTCCACCGAAGGCCCCAGTGCTGCCGTCCGAATGCGTCCCGCACACCCATTTCGGCACACCCCTCACACGTTTCGTGGCCCCATAGGGAGCTCCACCGAAGGCACCAGTGCTGCCGTCCGCATGCGTCCCGCACACCCATTTCGGCACACCCCTCACACGTTTCGTGGCCCCACAGGGAGCTCCACCGAAGGCCCCATGGCTGCCGTCCGCATGCGTCCCGCACACCCATTTCGGCACACCCCTCACACGTTTCGTGGCCCCACAGGGAGCTCCACCGAAGGCCCCAGTGTTGCCGTCCGCATGCGTCCCGCACACCCATTTCGGCACACCCCTCACACGTTTCGTGGCCCCATAGGGAGCTCCACCGAAGGCCCCATGGCTGCCGTCCGCATGCGTCCCGCACACCCATTTCGGCACACCCCTCACACGCTTCGTGGCCCCATAGGGAGCTCCACCGAAGGCCCCATGGCTGCCGTCCGCATGCGTCCCGCACACCCATTTCGGCAAACCCCTCACACGTTTCGTGGCCCCATAGGGAGCTCCACCGAAGGCCCCATGGCTGCCGTCCGCATGCGTCCCGCACACCCATTTCGGCACACCCCTCACACGTTTCGTGGCCCCACACGGAGCTCCACCGAAGGCACCACTGCTGCCGTCCGCATGCGTCCCGCACACCCATTTCGGCACACCCCTCACACGTTTCGTGGCCCCATAGGGAGCTCCACCGAAGGCCCCATGGCTGCCGTCCGCATGCGTCCCGCACACCCATTTCGGCACACCCCACACACGTTTCGTGGCCCCACAGGGAGCTCCACCGAAGGCCCCAGTGCTGCCGTCCGCATGCGTACCGCACACCACATTCCGGCACACCCTCACACGTTTCCGCCCCATAGGGGCTCCACCGAAGGCCCCAGTGTTGCCGCCCGCATGCGTCCCGCACGCTCATTTCGGCACAGCTCTCACGCGTTTCGTGGCCCCAAAGGGAGCTCCACCGAAGGTCCCAGTGGGTGTGCCCGCATGCGTCCCGCACACCCATTTCGGCATACCCCTCACACGTTTCGTGGCCCCACAGGGAGCTCCACCGAAGGCCCCAGTGCTGCCGCCCGCATGCGTCCCGCACACCCATTTCGGAACACCCCTCACGCGTTTCGTGGCCCCAAAGGGAGCTCCACCGAAGGTCCCAGTGGGTGTGCCCGCATGCGTCCCGCACACCCCTTTCGGCACACCCCTCGCACGTGTCGTGGCCCCATAGGGAGCGCCACCGAAGAAGATATTCACAATTGCGGTATTCACAATTGCATATGGTTGGGTCCTTCGCCTGGATAATTGTTTTTTGATCGGGTTGGTGGGGGGGGCAGCATCGGGTTGGCCGCGCATGCTCCAAATGTGGAGGCAGAGTGCGGTTTGTATGGTTTTTTACCAACCATCCTGTGGTGTTGGGTCCTCGTTTTGAAGAGACAGCGCCCCGCGTCCTCCCTCCTTCTCCTCCTCCCCCTCCCTCCTCCTCTCACCCGTCATCATCACCATCATCGTCATCATCATCGCCGTCATCAGCACCATCACCCCTCACATGTTTCGTGGCCCCATAGGGAGCTCCACCGAAGGCCCCACTGCTGCCAGCCACATGCGTCCCGCAAACCCAGTTCGGCACACCACTCACATGTTTCGTGGCCCCATAGGGAGCTCCATCGAAGGCCCCAGTGCCACCGTCGGCATGCGTCCCGCACGCCCAATTCGGCACACCCCTCACACGTTTCGTGGCCCCATAGGGAGCTCCACCGAAGGCCCCAGTGATGCCGGCCGCATGCGTCCCGCACACCCATTTCGGCACACCCCTTTTTTTTTTTTTTTTTTTTTTTTTTTTTTTTTAGACTTTTTTTTTCATTTTTCACAGTTTCGTGGCCCCCGTAGGGAGCTCCACCGAAGTCCCCAGTTTGCACCGTTGCATGCTTCCCAGCACGCTCAATTCGCACACCCCTCGCACGTTCGTGGGCCCCATAGGGAGCTTCCGAACGGCCCCAGTTGCGCCGGCAGCATGCGTCCCCGCCACACCAATCGGGGCACACCCATTCACACGTTTCGTGGCACCTTAGGGAGTCCACCGAAGGGCCAGTACGCCGGCCGGCATTGCGTCCCGCACGCCCAATCGGCACCACCCCTCACACGTTTCGGTGGCCCCGTAGGTTGCTCCACGGAAAGGCCCCAGCGCTGCCGTCCGCCATGCGTCCCGCACACCAATTTCGGCACACCCCTCACACGTTTCGTGGCCCCATAGGGAGCTCCACCGAAGGCCCCAATGCCGCCGGCCGCATGCGTCCCGCGCACCCAATTCGGCACACCCCTCACACGTTTCGTGGCCCCATAGGGAGCTCCACCGAAGGCCCCAGTGGCACCGCCCGCATGCGTCCCGCACACCCAATTCGGCCACCGAAGGCCCCAGTGCTGCCGCCCGCATGCGTCCCGCACACACGGTCCGGCGCGCCCCTCTCATACGTTTCGTGGCCCCATAGGGAGCTCCACCGAGTGCCCCAGTGCCGCCGGCCGCATGCGTCCCGCACACCCAATTCGGCACACCACTCACACGTTTCGTGGCCCCATAGGGAGGTCCACCGAAGGTCCCAGTGGCACCGCCCGCATGCGTCCGCCACCACCCAGCACAGCCCTTGCTCCTTGCGATTCACCCACCCAGTACAGCGTTTCGTGGCCCCATAGGGAGGTCCACCGAAGGTCCCAGTGGCACCGCCCGCATGCATCAGCCACCAGCCAGCACAGCCCCTACTCCCTGCGTTTCACCCACCCAGTACAGCGTTTCGTGGCCCCCATAGGGAGCTACACCGAAGGTCCCAGTGGCACCACCCGCATGCGTCCGCCACCACCCAGCACAGCCATTGCTCCTTGCGTTGCACCCACCCAGTACAGCGCTTCGTGGCCCCATAGGGGGCCCCTCCGAAGGTCTCAGTGGCACCGCCCGCATGCGTCCGCCACCACCCAGAAAAGCCTTTGCCTCCTGCGTTTCACCCATCCAGTACAGCGCTTCGTGGCCCCATAGGGAGTTCCACCGAAGGTCCCAGTGGCACCGCCCGCATGCGTCCGCCACCACCCAGCACAGTCCTTGCTCCCTGCGTTTCACCCACCCCGTACAGCGTTTCGTGGCCCCATAGGGGGCCCCACCGAAGGTCCCAGTGGCACCGCCCGCATGCGTCCGCCACCACCCAGTACAGCCATTGCTCCCTGCGTTGCACCCATCCAGTACAGCGCTTCGAGGCCCCATAGGGAGGTCCACCGAAGGTCCCAGTGGCACCGCCCGCATGCGTCCGCCACCACCCAGCACAATTGCGGCATTCACAACTGCATATGGTTGGGTCCTTCGCCAGGCTAATTTGGCAGGGATGGTGGGGGGCGGGTCCGCGTGGAGTCGCATGGTTCCAGGTTGGCCGCCGGCCAGGTGTGGGAGTGGGCTTATATCAACATGGAACAGTGATAACCCCCTCCCCCGAGCAAGGGAAGGAAGGGTTGTGGAACGAGGGAAGAACAGCTCGTTAAACCCATACAGACGTATAATGTATTGACACATACATGTGCGTATTTGTATAGTGTACATTTTCTTGATTATTTAGATATCCGTATCCATTCAATACACATTTTCATATGTATACGCGTATGCATATCGTATACTTGTACACATACATCGACACGCACACTTACACATGCACACATACACATACACATGCACATACACATACACATGCACATACATACACACATACACGTACACATACACATGCACATGCACATGCACGTGCCCATGCACATGCACATGCACATGCACATACACATGCACATGCACATGTACACGCACATGCACATGCACATGCACATGCACATACACATACGCATACACATACACATACGCATGCACACACATGCCCACATACACATACATATACACATACATACATACATACATACATACATACATACATACGTACGTACGCACGTACATGCATACATACATATTTACATACATATTCACATACCTATTTACATACATATTTACATACATACATACATACATACATACATACATACATACATACACACACACATACATACATACATACATCCATCCATCCATCCATCCATACATACATACATACATACATACATACACACACACATACATACATACATACATACATACATACACACACACATACATACATACATACATACATACATACATACATACATACATACATACATACATACATACATACATACATACACACATACATGCAACACGTGCACACACTGCTGTTTATCCACGTATTCTATACTATATGTGTATATACGCAGCACCCCGCAATTGCGGATAAAAGTGAGGGGGCGGGCGCGGGCGAGGCGCCGATTTGCATGCTCTGACACGTTCAGCGCGGGGGGGATCGCTGGTGGGCCACCCGGAACGAATGCAAAAACAGCCCGCCGCAGGCGCCGAAGTTTAGGCTTGCTCAGTGAACGTAGTTTGGGTCGCGGGTGGGTCGCGGGCTCTCCACATCCACCTGGAAGGAATTCAAAACAGCCCGCCGCAGGCGCCGAAAATTTGGATTTGTACACTGAACGCGGTTTGGGTCGCGGGTGGGTCGCAGGTTCTCCACCTGGAACGAATGCAAAAGAAGCCCGCCGCAGGCGCCGAAAATTTTGGGTGGGTCGCGGGGTGGGTCGCGGGTCGGTCGCGGCGGGTCGCGGGTGGGTCGCGGGTGGGTCGCGGGTGGGTCAGAGGAGTGGGCGAGAGGTGGGGTCGCGGGGTGGGTCCGCGGGGGGGTCGCGGTGCGGGGTCGCCGGGGGGGTCTCGGGGTGGGTCGCGGGCGGGTCGCGGGGTGGGTCGCGGGTGGGTCGCGGGTGGGTCGCGGGGTGGGTCGCGGGGGTCGCGGGTGGGTCGCGGGGTGGGTCGCGGGGCGGGTCGCGGGTGGGACGACGACAACAAACAACAAACAGCAAGAACAACAAGAATCCGCATCGCGGAATTCCACTTCAGCCACGCACCCAGGGACAGTGAATGACCGTTCGGTTCAGCCCCTTCACTTTGATATATGTACATATGTTATGCAGCTAATTCGATACGGGTATAACAAAGGAACACCCCCACGGAGTCCGAGAGGATATCGGGAGGCCCCAGGAGGTTCCAGGAGGTCCAAGGAGGCCCTGGGAGGCCCCAGGAGACCCCATGACGGCCCATGAGGCCCCAGGAGATCCCAGTAGGTTCCAGGAGGTCCGAGGAGATCGCAGGAGGCCCCATGAGGTCGTCCCAGGAGGCGTCAGGAGGCTCCGGGGGGTCCCAAGAGGATCCAGGAGGCTTCAGTAGGCCGTTCGCCGTTACGACCTCGACCGC
>CAUYUJ010017811.1:2500-35000 GCA_963575745.1 Prorocentrum cordatum
ATTCTCCAAATCTTGATGTACATGAATTTATTTCTCGAATCCTAATTAAGTATTCAAGGCTAGGTTTTAAGAAATAGACATATCGAATCTAAGACAGCCGTTTATGAGAAGAAGAACAGAAGATTTAGCTGAATGGATTGATATTAGAATTATTAGTCTATTAGTATTGTATGGTATGTGCATTGATCTTTTATCAATTCAGAGATGTGTTGTTTGATTGTTGTTGAAACAGACAAATATTACACGTTGAACATAAGAATCGAAAGTGAGTGGCAAGGATCGCAGCAAGTTTATCGATATAACCAATAAGTGTTATTATCATTAATTGTTTTCAACATGACATCGAATTTATACATGTTGTTCAAGTTTTTTCATGACGGTTGGTGCAAAAGAAACGTGACCAATGAACGAGTCTGTATTCGACAAGTATTCTCGAAGAATATGGTGAACGTTTGCGACGCAATTATTTGGTGATTGAAAGCGTTGTAATCCGACAGGTGCATCAAGTATGCGCGATTATTTTCGAAGGAATTCAGAGAGTGATTGTCAATAAAACAGGAAGGAGGGTGGGAAAATGACCAATACGAAAAATCCAAAAACATTTGTTCCATAAGCGGAGGTTGTTGCACAATCATGTGAGCGTTTTTCTTATCCAAGTGCTTTCGGAAGTTTTTTCGTTTGAATCGAAGTGATTTTAGAGAAGACGAGACAATAAGAAACAGAATTCGTAAGTGCCAAAGTTTTGAGAGTCTGACAAATCCAGCGATTCTTAGTCAGAGCATATACGTGTGTCTCATGTCATTCGGAAGCAACACAGAACGATTCAAAGATATTAGACCCAAGTTGCAGATTACATTTTTGTTTTTGTTATTCAAGCAGTTTTTCATGTTTGAGATTATCCGAATTTAGTGTTGATTCAAGGTTGTTATATCGGATTATTAGAAATAAATAGTAAATAAATAACAAAATTGAAATAGACAAATAACGGAATGAAGAAATGGAAGACATCGATGTTGTTTTGTCATTCGATATATTTAAATCATCATGTGACATGTTCATTATATTCTTTTAGTGTTATTATTTCAATATCTAATGCATGTTCTGATTATTTCAAATCCGTAATATACGGCCGATTGTATCACCGAGTAAAGAATGCATCAATTCATGAATTGTTTTGTTATCGATTTCGTCGCCGAAATTACATTTAAAATTTGTTTTCTATGCTCAATTTTAATGTTATCATGCATTGTGATTTTGCATCGATTTGTTCGATATGATCAATCATGTGTGCGTCTTGAAGAGCGAGGTCGTTCTGGAAAACCGATTTTAATTTTTCAAACAGTTTTTTTCGATTGATAAAATAATTGAAGCGAAGCGAATACAAGTGATAAGGTCAAGAACATTGTGGTTTAGGCTGTTATGGCGAGAAGTTATTGAACCAAATTCTTCCATCGTGTGTCGCCCAGCGGCGTCGGCCGCCATGCTTGTGTTCTCGCCCATTAGCAATGACTTTTTTGGAGGTTACGCTTTGCTTTCAGAAGCTATCATTGCCTGTCGCCGGGGCGGTCTGGGTATCTTTTGCCTGTCGCCGGGGCGGTCAACCACCTGATACATCTCGGTTGTCCTAGTTTGTTCGCAATGTCTGGCGCTGCTGCAGCCGCTCTTCCTGGCGAGGCAACCGACCTTAACCAGAGCATCTTGGGGACGCATTCCAGTGGAGGTGTCGGGAAGGGGCCGTTGAGTCGATTGTCAGATCGTGCTAATGCTGTGAAAGCTGCCTTGGCTCGTTCGCCTGGGGGTACGCCGGAACAGAAAAAACTTCGAACCGATGACATGATGGACGCGTGTGAGAGTCAATCGAAGGTGGAGTTTACTCCCGCGCCCGCCTTTCCAGGTGTCGGGAGCGGGAACGTAGAGCCGAGCGCCGTTGCATCTGCAGCGGCTGCTCCCGGAGCCGGCCTATTGGAAGGCAGTTCCGGTGCATGCAAAGGCCCCTTGGGTGGCGTGCATGCGGCTCCCGGGACTTGCATGGGAGGCAGTCCTGGTGGTGAGCTGAGCGCTGCTACTTTTGTGGCGGCCGCTCCCGGTTCTGGCCCTGCGGGTGGCGGTTCCGGTGCGTGCAATGGCCCTACGGGTGGCATGCATGCGGCTCCCGGGACCTGTTCTGCAGGTGGTCCCGGTGAGGGCGCGCCAGGAGTGGATGTTATCCCCCTGGCCCCGGGCGTGGGCTCCGTCCCCCCGGGTGGTGTCCCTGGTGCGGGTTTTGTCCCCCAGCCGGCACCAGCCCTTCCTGCGTTCCCGGCAGGTGCATCTGCTGGCGAAGCGGCGTTATTCGATGCATTGAAGCACATGAACTCCAATATGGCCACCAATACTTCGATGATTTCGATGTATAGCAGAATCACAATCGAGACTAAAGAGGCCATTGCAGTGGCCGTCGATCCATTGAAAGACGAAATGCAAGATCTGAGGGAGCGCTTGCAGCAGCTCGAGACCAGTTCGGGGACAGGATCTGTTGGCAAACGCCACCTGGCGCTGCTCAGCGCGATGGATGTGTCGAACCGTCGCGTCGCCTTTGTCGGGTTCGACGGGGACGACCTCAACGCGCGCGTCCTGGAGATCAACAGATATGCGGCGTCGCTGCAGAACGTGCCGAATGGCGTCGTCGGGCACTTTTTCTCCGGCCCTAAGAATAGCCAGAAGATAACCCGCGCTTCGTACCTCGAGTTCCCGTCTCCGCCGGAGGCGGCTGCTTTTTTCAACGTGGCCAAGACGCAGCGTTTCACCTTGTCGTCGAACGGTCGCGCCGTCACTGTCAAACCGGCAAAATCCCAGGTTAATTTGGCCAGGGACTGGGCTCTCCGCCCCGCATCCCTAAGGGATCCGGAGGCGCGAGAACTGGTCCTTAAAAACTCCTTGGAGGTCGCCCGGCCCTTGCTCAAAGGCGATCATCTCGCCGAGCTTGACCACGCGAGCCTGCCAATCGATGCAGGAGTCCAGGCCAGACTCCGTCTTGATCATCTCGCCGGCCTTCGGGCTAGCTCTGGCAGTTACGCATTGCTCGCATTGCCATCCGCCCACGGTTTAGCCGTTAGTGAGCGGCCCCCGGGAACAAAACGTCTTCGCCGTCGCGGTCCTCGTTCGCACGAGGCCGTGCTCCGGAGGCAGGGCCATTTACGCTGCAGTGTTTCACTCGATCCTCCTCCCACCTCGGTTCCCCTTCCTCCCGTTCCTGCTCCTTCCTCCTTCTCGAATGCCGGTTGTAATTCCAATTGCAGTGCTCAGCGTAATTTGCATCATTATTTTAACAGTTCTTCGCAAGATACGCCTCGAGACAGGGTGCCGCGTGAATCCGGCACCTCACTGTCTCTCGCAGTTGCTGATCTCACCATCTTCCATGTTAATATCCAGAGTCTGACCCCGAAGCACCAGGCTGAGCTCGAGGGTCGTCTTCGTCTTCTTCCGAATCTGCCCGTTTGCGTTTTCCTTACGGAAACTTGGCTTGATGCCTCTTCTCCTGCTCCCTCCTTGTCTCTCTACACCGTTATTGCTAGGCGTGACAGGAATGGTCTCGGCGGTGGTGTGTTGATATTTGTTCTCACTGCGTGTGCTCACTTGTTCTCACCACTCGAGAACTCGATTTCTGCTGAGTTGATTTGGGTTTTGTTACATTCTGATTGTGGCCCTATCTTGATGTCTTGTTTCTATCGTCCTCCATGCCACGCCGAATTAGGCAGCCTTCGCTGTTTGACGGAAGAGTGGGCCTCGCACTCCCAGCACGCGGTTGGCTCTGTTTTTGTAGGTGATTTTAACGTGCATCAGAAAGATTGGCTGTATTATTCGACTCGTAACTCTCCGGAGGGCTCATTTCTCAAAGCGTGGTGCATTTCCCATGGTTTCTTCGAGAGAGTCCGCAAACCCACGCGCCAGCGGCACTTGTTAGATTTAGTTTTGACTGATTTGCCCGAGCAAGTGTCTGCAGATGTCTTGGCACAGATCGCAGACCACAGCGCGGTCTTAGCTCGCATAGTTCTGCCGCCTTTGGCCGTTGAGGATTTCTCTAGGACAGTTTGGAACTATAAGTTTGCCAACTGGGCTGCCATTCGGTCGTCCATTCGTCGTTCCGATTGGAGTTGGATCGACGCTTGCACGCCTAATGAAGCTGCTCACCGTCTTACTGTCTTCCTAGCTCAGCGTATGCACGATTTCATCCCTAAACGCGTTTTGAACTTCTCTGCTTCGCATCCGTGGCTGGATTCTGCATCTCTCGCACTTGTCTCTGCGAAGGTGTCTGCAGCAGGGACGCCCGAGTTTCCATTGGCAGTGCGGGCTTGCAGCGATGGGTTGGTCTCCGCTTATAGCAGGTACACGGTTCGCGTTCGTGCCAAATTGCGTTCATTGCGGAAGGGTTCGAAGCAGTGGTGGCATTTATCACGCGAGTTAGTCTCTCGACGTTGTCTTCCTACCTCCCCTCCTTTGAAAGATTCCGCTGGCCAGTGGGTCATGGACGCTCCTGGCAAGGCTAACTTGTTTGCACAAGTCTTCTCATCGAAGTGGTTTTTGCCTGCTCCAGTGCGCAATGAGTTCAGTATGCTCCCTCCTTGTCGCCTCTCTGACTCTTTCGTGCCTCTCCGGGCGCGCTCGGCATTTCGAGTGTTATCATCTTTGCGCGTTGACAGCGGGACCGGACCTGACCTCCTCCCTGCCAGGGTGTTGAAGATTTGCGCACGTGAGCTCACAATACCATTTACCAAACTCGCGAGGCTCATTTTGAATCGTGGCGAGTGGCCTCGTGTGTGGACTTCGCATTGGATCCACCCTCTACACAAGAGGCATTCTAAGCACAATGCGGACCACTATCGTGGTATCCATCTTACCCCCCAACTTTCGAAAGCCATGGAACGATTTCTCGGCGAACAGTTTATTCCTAGAGCAGTGTCCGAAGGCTGTTTCGGCATGTTTCAATTTGCTTACACGCCGGGCCGGGGCGCTAGAGACGCGCTGCTATGGCTTGTATTGTTTTCAATTCAGGCTTTCGGGGAGGGTGGCCGCGTAGGGCTGTACTGTTCTGACGTTTCCGGAGCTTTCGATCGAGTGCGGGCCGAGCGCTTGTTACAGAAGTTGGCTGCCGCTCCGATTCCTCGCAGCATCTTCCGAGTAATTCAGAGTTGGCTTGAGCCTCGCTCTGCGAATGTCGTGGTCGGCGGAGCCCACTCGGAACTGTTCGAAATGTTGAACATGGTGTTCCAGGGCACGGTTTGGGGCCCTCCACTTTGGAACATTTTCTTCCGAGATGCGTCTGATGCAGTACGAGGGCTCAATTTTGAAGAAATTGTTTACGCTGACGATTTCAATGCGCTGAAAAAGTACGGTGCTTCCGTTAGTACGGCGAGTATCCTCACGAACCTCCGGGAGTGTCAATCCATTCTGCACACTTGGGGTCTCGCTAATTCAGTTGTTTTCGACGCTGGTAAGGAAAGCCACCACATTTTAAGCCATAGGCAGCCGCGCGGCGACTCATTTAGATACCTCGGTGTAGCATTTGATTGCCAGCTTCGAATGCACGCAGCCATCGACGAATGTGCAGCGACTTGTCACACGCGTGTTATGTGTCTTTTGCGCACGAAGCGTTTCCATACACTCTCGGAAATGGTGCTCTTGTACAAAAGTCATGTGTTGTCATACGCTGAATACCGCACGCCTGCGATCGCGCACGCATCGTGTAGTGCACTCCATGTGCTAGATGCCGTTCAAGACAGGTTTCTGCGCGCCGTTGGCCTTTCGGCCGAGGACGCTTGTGAGCACTTCAATTTAGCACCGTTGAACACCCGGAGAGATATTGCTATCTTGGGCGTGCTTCATAGGTCTGCAATTCGGCGTGGCCCCTCAATGTTTCATTCTTTATTTCGTATCGACTCCTCCCCTCCTCCTCCTCGGGCTCCTCGCCGGCATCGCCGCCATCTTGTTGATCCGTGCTCTTTGCGCGCCCAGCAGTTCGCCACGCAGTCCGCGCTTGGCGCGGTACGTCTATATAACATACTGCCGGACTTTGTCGTCGCTGCCAACAGTACGAAAGAGTTTCAAAGTCGAATGTCTGCGCTGTTGCGATGTCGGGTTGTTGCGGGCCATGGTTCGTGGGCTTCCACGTTTTCTTGGCGCCATCCTCTTCACAACCATTGTCTACGCAACATGCGCGACTGGCGCGGCTAGTCGAAGAAACAATAGTACTTCTTAACGGTGCTCCCTCTCCGTCCCCTCTCCTCCCTTCCTCCCCCCTTTCCTTCTCTCTCTTTTTAAGGTCACGCTGTCTGAACGCTCCCTGCGGTGGTTTTCGCAGCAGCAGTTGAGCACCCAGGCAGGACATCGTTTCACTGGTGGTGAGATTGCGCGCGATAACGAGGCTGGTAAAAAAAAAAAAAATAAAAAAAAAAGTATAAAAAAAAAAAAAATTGAAGATTTTGCCAAAGCTGCTTGCATTTCGGCACGACGATTATTGACACGCGCTCTCTTGAGCAAGAACACCAGTCGTCGCAACGCTGGATGAGCTCATGACTGGAACTCGAAGAAACTGGAAATATGCTCCAACAACAGCTCACTCAAGCGATCTGATCGCCCGGGACGCAAGTTGCGTCCCAGTGTTTCGTTCCCGCTCCCGCCTGGCCTGGCGCGAGTAGCGGTTTTGGGGCCGGCCTTGCGTGTGGCAGTTTCGGACCGGGTCGGTGCTGCCCTCCCATTGGTGCGACCCCGGTCCCTCCTGGCACGGTTCTTGTGGATGGCATTTCATTGGATTTGCTCGCTGAGGCCACGCTCATGGAAGAACCGAGCCTTTCATCGTTGAAGTCTTTTGATTTCGAGAATCTGAATTCCTTGATTACCAATATGCCGTGAACGCGTCTATTCAGAATTCGCAGGCCATCATGGAGTCTGAGGATAAGTTTCGTAAAGAATAGAAAACCGGCATTTCAGAGGCTGTCGATCCCGTGAAGGATGAAATGGCAGACTTACGTTCTACGGTGGAGAAGTTACAATTCTCATGGTTCACGAAACAACAAGAAATTATCCGTTATATCTTACGTAGAATTTCACAGTGACGTAGTCGCCCAGAATTTTTTTGCAGTCCGCGACGGACAAGCAATTTGAGATGTCTCCAGGGGAAAACGTGAAGATCAAAATGTCAGTGACCAAGATTGATTTGAGCATAAATTGGGCGTTGCGAGGAACTGAGGCTGACAGTATGATCGGAAGTCAATAAGTGAAATCAGACTGGAAGAATCGCATTGTTACAGTGAATGGAACTGTTGTTTTCGAGCAGTCTGCTTGAGATTTAGAAGGTTCCTTTCTTCACGATTACGTCCATATGATGTTCCCGTAGGGATTCCGGGGAGCACGTTCGCACTATCAAATTGACCATGGGATTGTTGAATATCCCGCTTTCACGATGTGGAGTAAGCGGCTCCCGAAACGTAGACTTAGGAGGCGAGGTCTTCGTTCAGTCTCTGCGTTGATCACTCGCACATTCATAAGATCTCCCTGTCGAAGTTCTCAGGAGTCATTATCGAGAGCGGTTTGCGCGTCTCCAATTTCTTCTGAAGTACTGCACTTTGTTCAAACGTGTTCTGGGAGAGCCGGATTTTCGACATCGCTCAATGTGGACCGTTCCCGTTTTTCGACGTTGCCTAACGTGCCGATCTCCGGGGAACCCGGATTTTCGACGTTGCTTAACGTGCCGACTTCCGCTGGCCTCGACTTTTTTTGTCGCCCACTTGTCCTGCCTGTAGTTCAATGCCTGTTTCACGCGTGGAGTTTTCTCAAAGGGGAATTACACAGTATTTTACTTCTTCTGCGCCTGTTGAATCCAAAGCACCGCCTCGAGACGGGAGTTCGCGCGAATCCGGATCCTACCGTTTTTTTGCAGTCGAACATCTTGCCATTTTACATGTGAATCTCGGCCGTTATTTGACACGCCAAGCTGAGTTTGAAGGTCGTCTTTCCCTTCTCCCCTTTTGTCCCTCTTTAGTTGTTGAATGAGACCAGGCTTGATGAGAGTTGTAAATTTCCATGTCTGGATACATTCTAAGCCGTCGAGATCGTGACGCTCACGGCGGTGGTGTTTTAGCGTTCGTCCGCGATGATCTTGTAAGTTTATTTTCTCCTCTACCTCCCTCCAGAGGTGCAGAAATCGTTTGGTGCATTTTTCATTTTCTTTGGGTCTCGTTTTGATTCTGGCGTGGTATCGTCGACTTACAGAAAGACCGATTCGATAAACGCATTTGCTGCGGAGTGGAGCTCCTATTCTAGTGTTGTGATTGGTACATTGGAGATCTGAATTTGCAGAACATCCCGTGGTTGCGTTTCTCTCGAATAATTTCGCCTGAGGGGCTTGCAATGCAGAGGTGGTGTGCGTTGCATGGATTCGTAGAGCGAGTCAAACAGCCTACCCGAGGCCCGAATCTTTTGGATTTAGTTTTAACGGATTTGAAGGATAATGTATTTTGTGCAGTTGCCAGAACTCGCTGATCATAGGGTAGTGATGTGTTCTCTCTCTCTGCCACCCCTTTCTCTCGAAGATCGTTCTCGGCAGTGTTGGAAATATTCCGAGGCGAATTGGCGTGGCTTGCGTTTTTTTTTGCGCTCGACTGATTGGAGTGCTCTCAGCCTTCTCTTCGCAGATGATGCCACAGCGCGTTTCACTGATATTTTAACGCAGTCTATGCGAATGTTCATTCCGAGCATGACGATTCAAAATCGTTCGAGCCATCCCTGGTTGACGCCAGGATGCGTAGAGTGTATTCGTCAGAAAGCGGCCGCTGCCGGTAGTGATGCTTTTCCTTCAGCCGTTCGTGCATGTAGTTCCGCGTTGCTTACAGCATATCACGCTTTTGTTGAGAGAACACGTCGTAGATTGAAGTCTTTGCGACCAGGCTCCAAAGGTCGGTGGAATATTTCTCGCGAGTTGATGTCTGAAGTTTCAAAGAGCAGTTGTGCCCCACTTCGTCGTGAGAACGGTTCGTGGAGCGTAGCCGCCGCGGAAAAAGCAGAGCTTTTCGCTTCGACCTTTCGTTCCAAATGGAATGTTCCGGATTTGCAGCTCAATGCCTACTCCTTCCTTCCTGCCCTTGTTGTTCCCCCCCTCTCTCCCTCCTTTCCGCCTTCGGCGTGCGAAACACGTTCTGTCGGATCCTCGTACTGATAGTGGCACTGGTCCAGATTTGATCCCTGCACGTGTTTTAAAAATATGCGCAGACGAGCTTGCATTGCCTCTCATTATTTTAACCCGGCTTATTTTGAGAACAGGCGTCTGGCCTAGCACATGGAAATTGCATTGGATTCATCCTTTGTTTAAAAGCCGTTCTCAGCACGACCCGAATAAGTACCGTGGCCTGCAGCTCACAGCGCAGATTTCCAAAGCAGCAAAGCGATTAATAGCAGAACTCTTTACCCCGCATCTTCTCCGGACCGTGGGCTACGGAGAATTTCAATTTGCTTACGCGCCTGGCAGGGGAGCTCGTGGTGCCATCCTCTATTTCCTCTTAGAGTGGCTTCTTGCGTTCTCGCAGCGTTTCCGCATTGCAGTATATTGTTCGGATGTTTCAGGCGCCTTTGATAAGGTCTCTTCTCAACGCTTACTGCAAAAACTTGAGCGGGCAGGAGTCCACCCGCGAATCCTTGCGGTTCTCGCGAGCTGGCTTGACGGCCGTCGTGCGCAGGTCGTCGCTGGAGGCGCGCTTTCGCTTGCCTTCCCCTTGGCCGACATGGTGTTTCAAGGCACTGTGTTTGGACCTGGCTTGTGGAATGTATTCTATGCGGACTCGCACCAAGCTATCTCCAAAACAGGTTTTCGTGAGGTCGCTTACGCAGACGATCTGAATTCTTTTAAGTTTCTAGACAGCAGCGCATCTAATCACGACGCCTTTGCAGCCATGCGGCTCTGTCAGGCCGAGCTCCACTCGTGGGGGCAAGCAAACGGAGTTAGTTTTGATCCGAGCAAAGAAAGCATGCACATCTTATCTCCGACTCAACCCGAGGGGGATTTGTTTCGAATTCTGGGTGCTGTCTTTGATGGTAAACTTTTAATGCATGAGACAATCGACGAGTGCGCTCGCGAAGCCGGTTGGCGTTCATTTTCTTTGTTGCGCAGTCGCCGAGACTTTACCATACGCGAGCTTATTATGTTATATAAAAGCCACGTGTTGTCTTACATGGAATACCGCACTCCGGCCATTTCGCACGCGTCTACCAGTGCATAGCACCAAATAGATGCGGTACAACATCGTTTTCTCCATGCTTTAAGTTTAACTGACGAAGACGCGCTTCTTCGGTTCAATTTGGCCCCCCTTGCTCTCCGGAGGGACATTGCTATTCTCGGTGTTCTTCATCGTTCCGTTCTCGGGTTGGGTCCTTCGCCGCTCTCTGCCTTCTTCTCCCTTGCCCCCGCTCCCTCCCTCCTTCGGTCCACCCGGTCTAGAGGGGCCAGACGTCGTGACCGCATTCTTCGTGACACTTGTCATGCTCGTTCGCCCGACTATCTGTTGCGATCTCCATTCGGAGCTATCCGGTTGTACAACATCCTCCCACAGGCGATCACTGAGGCCAATTCTGTGCAAGACTTTCAGTCTCGCCTCCAAGCTTTTGTCGTGTATTGCGTTCGGCAGAGTGTGCCTGCATGGCGCAGTATTTTAAGTTGGAGACAGCCGTTCGCTTTCCACCCGCTCCTCTCCTTCGCTGACTGGAGCGTGGCTTGGTGATTCCCCCTTCCTCCTTCTTCCCCTCCTCTCCCCCTTCCGCTCTTCCTGCTCGTTTTTTCGCATGGTGTCCCTCGTCGCCAGGCGGCCGTTTGCCGCTTGCCTGGAGGTCTGATTTGGTAAGAGAGATTGTGTGTCCGAGGCTGATAAAAAAAGGAGCAAACTTAACAGTTCCTGTCCGTTCTTTCAGTCATGGTTACCTCTGGCGTTGCAGCGGTTGGTGTGCAGAAGAAGTTCGGGAAGTCAGGTGGTAAGTATGCAAGACGTCCCCCGCTCAAGATTAACGAGGTTAAGCAGGCACTCTCTCTGAATCCAAGAGGAGGGCCGAGGCGGAAACGCAGATGAACGAGTCAAGCGGCTTTGTGGCCGCGCAGTTTGCTCCAACTTCTCTCTTTCCAGGCAGTCAGAGCAGTGCGGTCCCGTCAAGCACGCCTGCGGGCGTCGTTCCGCCGGAACTCCCGCCGAGCGCCGCCATTTTGGTTGGCGCTTGCGCTCCTGCTTCTGCCAGTCTGAGCGGTGCCCCAGAAGCGGGTATTGTCCTTCTGGCGCATGCGGCGGCGAGCGGCGCGCTGACTGCTTTTGGTGCGGATACGTGCCCCAGTGGTCCCTGGTGTGGCGTCGGCCCCAGGTGCATGCTCGGGCGCGGGTTCCGTCCCCCCCGATGCATGCGCGCATGTGGTGCAATCTGCGAGTCCAGCAGTTCTGCCACTGGGCACTGCTTCAGCTCACGAGAAACTGAACTTCATCATGAGAAACATGTCGCTGAAAAGTGAGACAGCGACAAAGTCCGACATCGAGGTTTTTCAGATGAAAACGGAAATTGCAACGGCAGTAGATCCATTAAAGCACGAGATGTCTGATTTTCGTAGTCTAGCGGCAGTCGAGGCTCGAAGCAGTAGTGGTTTAAGCAAACAGCAGATCACATTGTTGAATTCGGTTGACGTGGCATTTAGAGGTTTCACAATGACAGGTCTAGAGACCCGGACAGCAGAGATCGAGCAGTTTCTCGTAGATTCCTTGGTTTGCCTCAGTATTCGATTGGACACTACATGCAGGAATCCCGTCATGATCAGACAGTGTCCAAGGCGTGAATTTTAAGCGAGACTGCCCGCAAAGAATTCTTCGAGAAGACAAAACAGCAGAGTTTCACTAGCAGTCATAGCATTCTTCGTGTCCGCTTTGCTAAACTAAATTTAATAAGCGCCGTGATTGGGTTTCAGGCAAGGCCACTGAATTGATTAAAGCTGTTGCTCCAGGTAATGCTGTACAGGCCGATTTCAAGCATCGCGTGGTCCAGATTGACGGCGTTAAGGCTTTCGAGCACAACAACATTTCGAGGGAATATTTTTACCTCCCTTCAAGAATCTTTCCCTCTAGTAGGAACGTAGGGGGACTGCTGATTTATTTCACCTTTCTTTCCTTTCCTCCACCACGCCCTGCGCGTAGTGGATAGTGAGCGGTCCCCGGGTATTGCGGTAATTTCTCGTCTCCGCCGTCGTGGTCCAAGATCGGCGGCTTCGCTTGCAAAACGATTGAACCGTCATTTTTTCCGGGTTTTGCTGTTTTTCCAACCGGATTTTCGACCCGCCTTAGGCCGCTGACGGATTTTAGACTTAGGCCGCCGAGCGTTCAGGGCGAATTTTCGACCCGCCTTAGGCCGCCGAGTGTTCAGGACGGATTTTCGACCTGCCTTAGGCCGCCGAGCGTCCAGGACGGATTCTCGACCCGCCCTAGGCCGCGGAGTGTTCAGGATGGATTTTCGACCCGCCTGAGGCCGCCGAATGTTCAGGACAGTTTTTCGGCCAGCTTTACGTCAGCGAGCTGCGCGCCGGACGATTCTCGAGATGGATTTTCGAGAAGGGTAGATCCGTCGAGACATCCTTCCTTTCGCTCTGTTTCTCTGTCCAGTTTTCCTCCTCGCCCTTCTTTGGGCCAACGGAGTTTGCATGAATTATGTACTGGGTTTCGCAGTTTTTTGCCTCAGGATGGTGGCCGCGGCGAATCCCGGCCTGAGCCATCCTTTGATTGGACTAGCCTCACAGTTTGATTTTCAACATTCAGCGTTTTGTAGTGCTCAAAGACGAACTATTGGCTTATATTTCCTCTCTTCCGTGCTTTCCTTGTTTAATTTGTGTAACCGAGACTTGGCTTGATGAATCCGTCGTTCATCCAGCTCTTCCCGGATATTCTTTAGTGGCACGGCGAGACCGGGACGGTCTGGGTGGTGGAGTTTGTATATTCGCTGTTGACTCGGCGATTGACGCTTGTTTTTTTGTTCTTCGTTCTTCTTCTGCCGATTCTTGTTTGTTGTTGGTGCCGTCGACCATGCCACGGTGAAGTGGAATCGATTGAATCTTTAAGCGGCGAATGGAATTCGATAGTATATCAATGTGTAGGAACAATTATAACAGGGGATATGAATGTGCATCATAAGCAGTGGCTCGCTTTCTCTAGTCATGTCTCTCCTGAGGGCACTTGCTTGAAAAATTGGTGCCTGCAGAGGGGTTTTCGTGAATGTATCCGTGCCCCCACACGGGGCCCTCATCTCCTTGATCTGTTTTTGTGTGATATCCCAGACATGATTACTTCTAAGGTTTTAACACAAGTAGCTGATCATTCGGCAACTTTATGCTCAGTTTGCATGCCGCCGCTTATATTTGAGCACAGCGAGCAGCGATTTTTTTTTTGTTTTTTTTATATATATATAAAAAAAAAAGATGCTGATTGGCATTCGATCGAGCGTCGATTGCGTGAACAGGATTGGTCTTGGATAGACCGTTCGACGCCAGATATCGTGGTATCGTGTTTAACTTGTGTTTAACTTAAATGATTTTATGAATATGTATATTCCGTCGTCTGAAGCTGCCTCAGTTGTTTCGCACCCTTGGATTGTTCAGCAGTGTCTGGGCGCGGTTCGAGCGAAACGCCAGGCCGCCGGCACGCCTTCTTTTCCGGCTGCCGCTGCCGCCTGTAGCGCTGTTATGCTGGAGGCATTCCGCGCTCACACGCAACGCATTCGCCATGAGCTGCGGTCCTTCGGCCGTGGAAGCAATAAATGGTGGAAGGTTTCTAATGAGCTTTTGTCGCACGTTCATAAACCTTCTTCCTCTCCACTGAAGCGTTCTGATGGTCCGTGGGCTCTTTCTGCCTCTGCTAAAGCCGATCTGTTTGCACAGTCCTTTAGCAGCAAGTGGTGTCTTCCCGCCCCAGTTTTAAATGAGTTTATTGATTTGTCTATCCCGCTTATACCACCGGATCGCTGGGGAGCTTGCGTTATTCGGACGAGATCCGCTCGTGCTGTTCTCGGCGGCCTCCGTCAGGACAGCGGAACTGGTCCTGATCTTCTCCCAGCCCGCGTTTTGAAACGATGTGCCAGCAGCATGGCTGTGCCTGTCACTAAGCTTGCTCGTTTGATTTTGTGGTCAGGCGCGTGGCCCTTGCAATGGCGAGAGCATTGGGTGCACCCTCTGTACAAGAAGCTCGCTGTCTGTAACCCTGACAACTACAGGGGCATCCAACTTACTTCTCAGCTGTCTAAAGTCGTGGAGCGTATGTTCCTGCAGCTCATTGGCCCTCAGCTTGACAGGTTCGGGTGCTTTGGCGCGCGGCAGTTTGCTTGCTGCCCGGGCAGGGGTGCACGAGACGCAGTTTTATATTTTGTCTTGCAGTGCATTGCTGCTCTTGCCTCAGGGCGCCGTGTCCTTCTCTGCTGTTCACATGTGAGCGGCGCTTTCGATAGAGTCGATGCTCCCCGTCTGCTTGCTAAGCTCCGCGGGTTTTCTGTCCCGGAGCCTGTGCTCGCAGTGCTCGCTAGCTGGCTGCGTCGCCGCTCCGCCCGCGTCATTGTTCAAGGTAAATTGTCGCGGCCCGTTTGCATGGAAAATATGATTTACCAAGGCACTGTCCTGGGGCCTCCGCTCTGGAACGCTTTCTTTTCTGACTCATGCATGGCCGTTCGGGCCCCTGTTTTGAAGAGCTCGTTTATGCGGATGACCTCAATGCCCTCCGAGTGGTCGAAAACAGTGTTACAGACGACCAGGGTCACCGCATGCTTGACGAGTGTCAAGCTTCTCTGCACAGGTGGGGCGCTGCCAACCGGGTCGTTTTTGATCCTGGCAAGGAAAGCATGCATATCATTTCTCGCAGCCGTCCGTGTGGAGCATCTTTTAAGCTGTTGGGAATCGTCTTTGACCCTCGCCTGTTAATGCACGAAGCCATTCAGACCTGTATCAGTGATTGTGGATGGAAACTACGTAGTTTGTTGCGATGCCGTTATTTTTATAATTCTGCTGATATCGTCTTGTTGTACAAAGCCCAGATTCTGTCATATATTGAATACCGAACTTGCGCTTTTCACTTCGCCTCTTCTCCCTCTCTTGCTCCTCTTGACGCTGTTCAATCTAGCTTTCTTCGTTCTGTCGCGATAACGGAAAAAGAAGCGTTATGTCATTTGTCGCTGGCCCCTCTGGCCTGCCGGCGAGACATTGCGATGCTCGGCGTTATCCACCGCGCCGTGCTTGGCCATGGCCCCGCCCACTTCCTCCTTCTTCTCTCCTTCCGGTCCTCCTCCTCCTCGCTCTCCTCGGCGTCGCGCCCGGCACCTGGCTGACCCGCTTCAGCTTCGTGCTCCAGATTTTGCTCGCCGCTCTGTTCTCGGCTCCGTAGGAGTATATAACCTCCTACCACGCAGCATTGCGGCTGCCCAAAGTGTCCACGACTTTCAAGCGTTTCTCCAAGCTTTGCTTAGGGATATGGCTGATTCGTACCCCGACTGGACAAATACTTTAAGCTGCCGCGTTCCGTTTGCTAACCACCCTTTGCGCAGGTGCCGGGATTGGCAACCGCCCGGCTAGCTCTCCCTCTTGTCTCTCCCTCTCCCTTCTTTTTTTGTTCTTGTCTTCTTTCTCTCTTCTCCTGCTTGCTGCTGTCGTTGCCGTCGTCCGCCGTCTCCCTCCTCTCCTCTGCTCCTCCCCCCCGCGCGGGTTCTGAGCGGTGCTCGGTCCGCAGGCGTTTTTTTCCTCGCCCGGCGCGTCCGGCGCCGTCCCTCTCCTTCTCTTCCTCGCTCCCCCCTGTTTGCTTGCCTGCTTGCCGCTCCCTCTTCCCTCCCTTCCTCCCTCTCGTTCGTCTTCCTCTTGTCCTCCTTCTTTCTTCCTCGTTCGCTTTCTCTCTCCGTCTCTTCCTTTTTTGTTCCTTTTTTTTTTAGTGCACTTGACGCTGGTGTGACCCGTGTGTGGTTTGGTTCATCCCCGCGAGGCTGCGTAGAAACAAATGAAATCTCCACTTATTCTGTTTCGACGATCTGGTCAAACGAGCTTTCATATCCAGCGGCTAACATTCGTAAACATTCAACTTCCCCATCACAAGAATGTCCAAAAAACAAAACCGGACGCGCAATGCTAAAATCCCACAACATCGGAGTTCAAAAAAGAAACTCCGCTCAAATTGCGAAAAATAAAATATTCGGTGGTGGTTTTCGCTCCGGCTTAAGTTGTTTCCGCGCGTCTTCGGTGGTTTTCGCTGCAGGGCAGGCGTGTTCGCGGCAGCCGGCTGTTTCGCACTGCTGTAGAAGTAATTAATGAGATTGCAGCTCATCGAGGGTTCTGCAGTCTCCAGATGTAGCAGCAGCAAGATTGATAGAATTGATTTTTGTTTCATGCGTGATCGTTTACCTGTTGCTGCCATTTCATTTCGTTTTCTCATCCTTGGCTTGGAGGCGAGTGTCTGCGATTGGTGGACGAGAGGAGACGTGCTGCAGGTTTTGATTTCTTCGTTTTTCCTTGTTGACGTTGTAGCGATGGCTTGTTTCAAGTTCCAAGGTTTTACAGCGGACACGTAGACGTTTTCGTGCATTGCGTCAGGGCAGCAAGCAGGTGGAAGGTTTCGGATTCCATTTTGAACCGCAAGGGTAAATGTAGCAGTTCGCCTTTGAAGTATTCTGACGGTTCGTGGGCTATTACTAGTATTCAAAAGGCCGAGTTTTTCTACCCGCAAGTTTTTCCAGCAAATGTTGCCAGACATTGAGATGAATGAGTTTTCCTTTTCATTGCTTTTTTCGTGCCCACGGACGCGACCGTTTTTCACAGAATTCGCATGCTTGTTGAATCCGTTCTTATGGAGCTTCGTTGGACAGTGCCACCGGCCAAATCCCGGCTCGAGTTTTGAAGGAGTGCGCACGGGAATTTACATTGCCTGTTTGTCTTTTTGCTCGACAGATAGCAAGTCACGCGCAGTTGCCTGTTTGTTGGCTTGAGCCTTGGGTTTTCCCAGTCCAAAGCGCCGTGCTTGTCGGATCCCGACAATACCGCGGGCTTCATGAAACGTCGCAGCTATCGAAAGTAGTGGAACGTGTAATAGGCGTCTTCAGTCTCTGCTCCACTGGGCGCTCTCCTTTCTCGTTTTCTGCGTTCTCTTGGTGTAACAGATGCAGACGCTTTGTTTCATTTCAATTCGGCCCCTTTCAGCGCTCGTCGTGACATCAGGTCATCCATAGAACAGTCCTGGGCTTGGGACCCGCGTGTTTTCAGTTCTTCTTTAAGCAAGACACGGCGCCGCCCCCAGCCAGGGCCCCCAGGAGACGCAGACGTCATCTGGTAGAGCCGCCTTTCACTGCGCCAGACTTTCTTCTTCATTCCGCAATTGGTGCTGTTCGTATTTACAACCTTCTTCCGGATTATATAGTTGCTGCGCAGAGTGTGTCGGAATTTCAATCGCGTCTCCAGCACCTCGTGCGCGCTCCCGCACGTCGTTGTCTTGACTGGTCTGTTTCTTTCTTTTCGCGCCTCCCTTTGGCTTCCCACCCTCGTCGTGGTTGCCGGGATTGGCGCGGGTAGCTCCTCCTCTCCCTCCTTCTTTCTTCCTCCTCTCTCCTTCCCTCTCTCTCCTCCCTCCTTCTCCTCCTGCATGGCGTTTTTTCACGTTCCCTGGGGCGAACGCACGCATGTGGATTTTTTTAACACCTTGAGCGTGGACTGACTTGGTGAGAGTTCATTACCACTTGAGAGCTTGCATAGGAAAAAAAAGGGCACGGCTCTCTGTGAAAGGGGGGGGAAGTGGGAAGGGGAGGGAAAGAAGGAGGGAAGGAAGAAGGGAGAGGGAGAAGCACAGCAGCAGACAGAAGACGACGAGGGGGGGGAGAGGGGCGGGAAGGAGGGGAGAAGGGCCGAGCCCTGGATCGGCAATCGCGCCAAAAAAGCGCGCGCGAGGTGATCCACGCCCGGCGGCCAGAGGGGGGGGGGGGGGGGGGGGGGAGGAGAAGCAGGCGACCGAACGAACGACAGCAGAGAGAAGGGGGAAACAGGAGGGAACGGGAAGACGAGAGAGAGAGAGAGAGAGAAGAGAGAGAGAGAGAGAGAGAGAGAGAGAGAGAGAGAGAGAGAGAGAGAGAGAGAGAGAGAGAGAGAGAGAGAGAGAGAGAGAGGGAGGGAGCCGGATCCGTGCCAGTCTCGAAAAAACCTCGCAGGGTGATTTGCGAGCGGAATCCGCCAAGACAATGATGCATCCCAGTCAGTGTAGCCGTGCTGCGCCCGGAACACAACGAAAGCCTGCAATCGAGATTGAAATTCGCGGACAGAGTTGGCGGCGACTATAATTTCTGGCAAAATGTTGTACAAACGTGCGCCGCCAAGAGCAGAGCGAAGGAGGAAGTCTTGAGCTCGAAGATCGCACGGGTCACACAGGCGGCGGTGGTGGCGAAGCCGGGAACGAGGAGGAGGAGGAGAGGGATCGACGCGAAAGAAACTGTGGAAATAATTGGGACCAAGACCTAAGACAGAACGATGAAGTACACCAAGAGTCGCAATATCCCTCCGCGTACTGAGAGGGGCGAGATTGTAGATGACCAAAGCCTCCAATTCTGTGAGACCAACGGAGCGCAAAAATCGTTTCTGCACGTTGTCGAGCATCTGAAGAGCGGTGCTAGTAGCGCGGGCTATAGCAGGCGTGCGATATTCAGCGAATGAAACAACGTGGCTTTTATATAGCAAGACCATCTCGTGCAGAGAGTGATATCGGCGAGCGTGCAAAAGACGCATTATTCGAGAATGACACGCTGCTGCGCACTGTTCGATCGCCTTCGTCATGCCAAGCTGACAATCGAAAACGACCCCAGAATCTTAAACTCGGAGGAATCCCCGGGTTGCCTGGCAAGAATGCGTGTGCTTTCCTTGCTGGCGTCAAACACAGCGCAATTGGCACGACCCCAACGATGCAGTGTGGATTGGCAATCGCGGAGAGAAGCGCGAATGCTGGCATCGCTCACGTGGGCGCCGAATGTTTTCACAGCGTTCAAATCGTCGGCAAAAACTATATCGTCGAAGTCTGTCTCGGAGACTGCGCCGGAAGCGTCAGCGAAGAAAACGTTCCAAAGAATAGTGCCCCAAACTGTTCCTTGGAACACCATGCCCAGCATTTGAAACATGTCAGACAAGGCACCGTTAACTACAACCCGGGCTGTCCGGGGAGCCAGCCAACTGCGAATTGCTTGAAAGATTGGCTCGGGTATCGGAGCGGCGGCAAGCTTGCGCAAGATAATTTCTGTCTTCACCCGGTCGAAAGCACCGGACACGTCAGAGCGATATAAGCCAATTCTCTGGCCGCGAGAAAATGCAATTAAACAGTGCAAAACTAACCAAGGCACGGCGTTTCGAGCGCCCTTGCCAGCAGTGCAAGCGTACTGCGAAGCTCCATAAAATCTGTTCGAAATTAAACGGGGCACCAAAGAATTGCACAGAAGTCGCTCCATTGCCTTGGCCATCTGAGACGTGAGGTGGATGCCGCGATATTTCGCAGCATCGTGTGCAGATTTTCTTTTGAATAAAGGGTGGATCCAAGGCTCTGTCCAACGCCTCGGCCATGCACCTGTGGACACAATACGGCGTGCAAGCTTCACGAATGGAATCGTGAGCTCCCGGCTGCAGATTTTGAGTAGACGGGCCGGGGCTCCATCCAGACCAGTGCCGCTGTCGAACCTAAGAGCAGACAGCACTCGCTTCGCACTGCGAGATTGATCGGAACGAACCTCGAGATTGGCCGGAGAATTCGTTGATTTCCGGCTCTGGCACGGACCATCGAGAAACGAATTCGTCAGCGAAAAGCTGTGCTTTGCTTTAGGGTTCCAACGCCCAGGCACCTGCCTTGGAGCGCAAGGGAGGAGAGGAAGACTTACAATATTTATTGCGCAAAGTTTTGCTTAGTTGCCACCATCGCTTTGACCCTCTGCGGAGTGACCTCAACTGCCGTCGCGTCCGAAGAATATGCCGTTGAACAGCTCGCACCAGACCAGCGCTACACCTTTGAGATGCTATTGGGAAGTGCGGTGTTCCAACTGCTGCTACTTCATCTCGCGCGAGCGCCAAAGACGGCTCGTCCAGCCAGGGATGCAAACCCCTGAAAGAGATCGTGCTCCTAGGGATGTGCTGCCGCATCAAATCAAGCAAAAACGAGTCAGAGCTAAGGTTGCTGCATCGGGGGCAGATCCGTCGATCCAGCTGCACTGCGAATTCCGGACAGCTCTCCGTATAGCGCCCCAGTTAGCACGACTCCAACATTCCCGCTGAACACTCGAAACAGTGAGTGCCGGCAGCGTCAGCGATTTGTGGCGCGACAGAGGAAGAGATGAGGTCAGGCGTGTCAGTGAGAACAAGATCTAACAAATGCTGCTGCCGCGTAGGCTGTCGATCTTTTTCGACGAATCCGTGCTCCACACGCCGCGTTCGAAGAAATCTGCCCTCTGGAGTTGTCCTGTTCGAAAAACGCAACCATTCGCGATGATGCACATTGAAATGTCCTACAAAAACGGCCCCAATGGCGAGGTGAGAGAGGCTGGCCCTTTCCGAAGCTAGGACTTCCAAGCTCTGCGCGTCTCCGTAACAAGGTGGCCGGTACAGTCCTGCACACAAGACCGGACCGCAATCATAATGGAATAAAAACCATGCAATCTCAGCGGAGGTGGAAGGAGGAAGAGGGGATAACAAATGAATGTGATAATCACGTGCGAAAACCAAGACTCCGCCACCGGAGGAATTTCTGTCTCTGCGGCACAATATGGAGTAAGAGGCAAGGGAGGGGGAAGGACAATAATCATCCAACTTCGTTTCATTCAGACATACAATCGCTGGCAATTCTGGCAAGATCGTGAGACGAGCTTCCAATTCATTTTTGTGAGAGGCAGACCCGTCCACAATGACATGGCAAATGGTGAGGCAAAACGCATCGAGGGACAGTGAGGAGCTGGATTCTCGCAGCTCCCTGCCCCGAGGCGGTGTATTGGAAGAAACTTGAAAATAATCGCGCAATGAACGCTGTGTACGAGAATGGGGAACAGGAGGAGAAGAAAGAACGGGGAGAGGGGGGGAGGGGGGAGGAGGACCTGCGACAGCGTTACTACGTAAATGACCCTGCCTTCGCAGCACGGCCTCGTACGAACGAGGGCCGCGACGACGAAGACGCCTTTGTCCCGGGGACTGCTCGCAAACGGCTTCGCCGTGGGCGGGTCTCAGTGCGAGCAATGAGTCACTATCTGAGCTGGCCCCCCCGCTTCCCTACTGAGGAAGCGGGGGGCGCAAAAAACGGATGCTTAAAAAACCTCGCAAATCACTTGGGCCCTGCTCAAACGCAACCGCTTCGCCCACCTTCGCGATGCGCGTCTGCCGCTCGATCTTGGCATCCTGGCCGGTCTTTGTCTTCAGCAACTCGGCGGCTTTACGTCAGGCCCAGTCCCCGGCCAAGTTGACCTGCGACCTGGCGGGCTTGATGGGGATGGACCGGCCCGACAGCCGAGGAAAGACGAACCGATGCATTTTTGCGACGTCCAAGAACTTCGAGGCATCCTGCGGCGAAGAGAGTTCCATGAATGAAGCACGGGTGGCCTTTTGATTATTCCTTGGCCCAGAGAAGAAGTGACAGCCCCGACAGGAAAATTCTGAAGCGAAGCAACGTAGCGATTTATCTCCTGACCGCGCGCCGCCAAATCATCTCCATCAAATCCAATAAAGGCGACGCGTCTGTTGGAAATATCCATTGCACTCAACAATGAAAGGTGTCTCTTGCTCGAACCAGTTCCCGGAGAAGACCCGAGGCGCTCCGTGCGATCCCTCAAATCCTGCATTTCGTCTTTCAATGGATCGACGGCCACTGCAATGGCCTCTTTAGTCTCGTTTGTGATTCTGCTATGCATCGAAATCATAGAAGTATTGGTGGCCATATTGGAGTTCATATGCTTCAATGCATCGAATAACGCCTTTTCGCCAGCTGATGCCTCTGCCGGGAACGCAGGAAGGGCTGGTGCAGGCCGGGGGGCGAAGCCCGCGCCAGGAACACCACGCGGGGGGGCGGAACCCGCGCCCGGGGCCAGGGGGATAACGCCCACTCCTGGCGCGCCCTCACCGGGACCACCTGCAGAACTGGTCCCGGGAGCCGCATGCATGCCACCCGAAGGGCCATTGCGCGCGCCGGAACCGCCGCCCGCAGGGCCAGATCCGGGAGCGGCCGCTACAAAAGTAGCAGCGCTCAGCTCACCACCGGGACTGCCTCCCATGCAAGTCCCGGGAGCCGCGTGCACACCGCCCAGGGGGCCTTTGCATGCACCGGAATTGCCTTCCAATAGGCCGGCTCCGGGAGCAGCCGCTGCAGATGCAACGGCGCTCGGCTTTACGTTCCCGCTCCCGACGCCTGGAAAGGCGGGCGCGGGAGTAAATTCCACCTTCGATTGACTCTCACACGCGTCCATCATGTCATCGGTTCGAAGTTTTTTCTGTTCCGGCGTACCCCCAGGGGAACGAGTCAGGGTAGATTTCACAGCATTAGCGCGATCTGACAGTCGACTCAACGGACCCTTCCCGACACCTGTATTGGAATTCGCCCCAAAAATGCTCTGGGTAAGGTCAGTTGCCTCGCCGGGGAGAGCGGCAGCAGCAGCGCCAGACATTGCGAAGGAACTAGGACAACCGAGGTGTATAAGGTGGTTGACCGCCCCGGCGACAGACAAAATATATACCTTGACCGCCCCGGCGAAAGGCAATGATAGCTTCTGAGCTCGTGCCGCAACAGCTTGAGCCGCGCCCATCAGAACAGAGATCGGTAGAAAATCATCCATCACACTAATAGGGCAAATCTAGATGCCTGAAGTCGGATTGCGATCACTGTTCGGGTTGCCGTCTTGCCTATGGTGTTCAATTCCTTCAATTCTTTGTTTTGTTGTTTTATGTTCTTGTGTTGTTGTTGTTGTGTTTTCCGAGAATTTAGCAGATCACGATGTCGAAACGCGCGTGTTGCCATTTTTGGACGAACGGCGTGTTCAAGAGACATATTATCAGTTGTGTAATGGACCCGTCGAATTTGCATATTACGTTTGTGGGTTTGAGGTTGATATTTTCGTTTTTGTTCAGCGAGCATTAAAACGGGAAAAGAGAAATTGAGCATCAGTATAATTTCTATCTTCAAGTTGGAGAAAACAGTTCGTGCGTAACGTAGGCGCATTCGCAGCAAGATTGTCATATCGGCTTCAATTAAAGTCAGAGAAACCATTGTTTTTTCCCGCAGAAGAATTTATGGGACACATTTTTGTTGAACCAATGCTAAGAATCCCCCAGTTATGGAGAGTTGTATGATTAAAAGCACGGTTAAGGTAAGAATCAGACAGAAAGGCGGTGTGACAGAAGTCCCCGCATAAAATTTAGAACAGGATACGATTCGTTGCCTCATCAACAGACAAGGGAGAAATCCATTCCGGCGCCTGGAACGTCCTGTTGCCTTGGGGCCAGCAGTTTGTTTGAAAAGAGCGGAGCGCGTGAGGCGTTATCCTATATTTTGTGTTATTTAGGTTTCATCCTTTTGTGTATTGGCCTACGTGTTATTTCATATTATTCCGATGTTTCCGGTGCTTTCGATTGTGTCTCAGCAGACATTCTTAGCAAAAAGCAAATGCTCGCGTGGTCATTCGCGGACAGTTTTCATCACCGTGGAAGACGTGGTCTGCCACGGCGCCATTTGCGGCCCGCCTCTGTGGAACACGTTTTTTTTTTTTTTTTTTTTTTTTTTTTTTTTTTTTTTTTTTTTTTTTTTTTTTTTTTTTTTTTTTTTTTTTGTAGTTTTTTTGCATGGCCGTCTTGGCCGAGACTTTTGAAGAGAAATGTGTTGACGACTTGAATGCATGGCGCTCTTTTTTGGGAGTAGTCGCCGTTTCATTAATGCCAAGCCTCGCTTTATGGGGCCGAGCCACCCGCGTCCAGTTTGACTCAAGCAAAGAGAATGCATGTACTTGCTCGCGCACGGCCTGTAGGCGATCTTTTAAGATTTTCGGTGTTCTCTTCGACCCCAAGTTATTGATGTACTGCGCTGTCTACAGCTGCGTGGTTCTTATTGGTGCGCAGCGGTTTCGTAACGACGCTGAATTTGTCGGCCTTTCCAAAGCACACGTGTTATCATATTCATAGTATCGTACGGGCGCGAATCACCACACCTCCTTTTCTGTATTCGCTCCATTTGACGCGGCTTTAAGGCTTCTGTTCTCTTGTTGGCTCCGTAGGAGTATATATCCTCCTACCAGACAGCATTGCGGCTGCCCAAAGTGTCCACGACTTTCAAGCGCTTTTCCAAGCTCTGCCCAGGGATATGGCTGCTTCGTACCGTGACTGGACAAATACTTTAAGCTCGAGGGCGAAAGCTCAAGCGACCAAACTAAAGTGTTGATTGGCGCGGTCTATCTTCGCCTGTCGCCGGGGCGGTCCGACACCTCAGTTTTTTGACATTCACTGTACTGACTTTCTTTCTCGCTCACCACTATGTCCAGCATGGCCGGCGTTCCGGGCGTCCAGAAACCAGCGTTCGAGAAGGGTGACAAGGAGACTTTGGCGCGTCTGATTTCTCGCCGTGCTGCTGTTCAGCAGGCACTTTCCCCTGGGAGCAAGAGGGTTGCAGAAGCAGATTCTCCCATGGACCAGAGCCAGGGCCTCGGTGCGGGCGAGTTTGCACCAGCTCCCGCCCTCCCAGGCGTGGCGAGCGGTGTGGCAGAGCCGAGCACTGCTTTTGTAAGTGCTCCCGCTTCCAGCGGTGCATGCAATGGCCCTTCGGGTGGCGTGCATGCGGCTCCCGGAACCGGCCCTGCGGGTGGCAGTTCCGGTGGTGCATCAGGCGCGGGTTTCGCCCCCCTGAGTCCGGGCGCGGGTGTCGTCCCCCAGGTTGCGGGCGCGGGTTTTGTCCCCCCGCAGGCACCTGCACAGGTTGTCGTCCCACCGGTTTCGGCTTCGACCGATGACAAACTTAACTTCATTATGCAGAACATGTCCCTTAAGAGTGAAACGGCCACCAAACAGGACATTGGATCTCTCCGGGCCGAGATGAAGTGCGCGATCGCTGCGGCTGTCGACCCTCTGAGGGGCGAGATGGCCGACTTCCGGAGCCGCTTGCAGGTCGTGGAATCGAGGCGAGTTCGTTTTCCAGCCGGCATTTGCAAATGCTGAGCGCCATGGATGTCTCCAGCCTTCAGATCGCCGTTGTCGGTTTTTCAACCGTGGACCTTCAGCAGCGCATCACCGCCTTGGAAAAAATTGTCTCTGACGCGAATTCGTCAGTGGGGCCCGTTTCAATGGGTCATTTTTTCACCGGCCCTCGTAATTCGCAGACCGTCTAAGACGCTCGTGATTTCTTGGCATCTGTTGGAGGGAAGGGTGCGCGTCTTCAGACCAGCAGTGGCATGAGTCTCATTCTGAAACCCGCAAAATCTAAGATTAATGCTACTAGGGATTGGTCCCTCCGCGAGGCCGAGAAAATTGAAGGCCAGGGCCCCTCGTGGTGCGATTCAGACCGACTGGAAATTTCGCGTTGCCAGCATCGACGGCGCCATTGGATTCAAGCAGGAATCCGGGGATTTGACCGGCAGTTTTTCTGCGCCTTTCGGCGACCTCTCGCTGTAGAATGGACGGGGTCGCGCACTATTTTGTTCGCTATCTCTGCCTTTTCTTGTTTGTTCCCCCGCCCCTCACTCTGTGAGAAGTGCGCGGCGCCCTCCGCGTAGTTTGAGACGACGAGGCCCCCGTTCTGAATTTGAATTTCACCGGCGGTTTGTTGAGCAATGTTCGCGGCCAAGCCGGAATTCCGCCCAGCCGATTTTTTCGACCCGCCTTAGCCCAAATATTTCGATCCGCCTTATCCCAGACCGTTCGAACCGGCTTAACCCGGATTTTTCGAGTTCGCTTGCCCCGGCCTTTCGGGCCAGCGGACCCGGCAGTGCAGCGCAGTTAATTTTTTCGAGTTCGCTAACCCCGGTTTCTCCAGCCTGCGGACCCGGCAGCGCGGCGGAGTTAATTTTTTCGAGTTCGCTTGCCCCGGCTCTTCCCGGCAGCGGCCCCGGCAGTGCAGCGCAGCTTGCTTTCCCGAGTTCGCCTGCCTTGGCCCCCCCGGCCAGCGGACCCGGGAGTTCAGCGCAGTTCAGTTTCTCGAGTTCGCTTGCCCCGGTGTTTCCGGCCAGCGGACCAGGAAGTGCAGCGCAGCTTACTTCGAGTTCGCTTCTGTCTGCCCCTCCTGTCTCTCTCTCTCTCTCTCTCTCTCTCTCTCTCTCTCTCTCTCTTCCTTTCCTCCTCGTCCTCCAGTGGGCCATCGGAGTTTGTATGATTTTTTTCTCGTGTTTCATTCTTTTTCACCTCAGGATGGTGGCCGCGGCGAAACCCGGCCTGAGCCATCCTTTGATTGGACCAATCTCACTGTTTTAACGCTCAACATTCAGCGATTCAACGTGCACAAAGACGAGTTGTATGCTTATCTTTCCTCTCTCCCTTCCTTTCCCCCTTTAGTTTGTCTGACGGAGACGTGGCTTGACGAGTCGGTAGTGCAGCCATATCTTTTTGGTCATTCTCTTGTCGCCCGTCGAGACCGGGACGGTCTTGGGGGTGGCGTTGTTATTTTCGCACGGGATTCGGTTGCTGATTTTTGTTCCCTCCTTTTCCAATCTCCCCCTGCAGAGCGTGTTTGGATTTGAATGCACGCAGAATCAGGGCCTATTTTAATTCGTTGTTGGTATCGTCGTCCTTGTCATGGAGAGATTCAATCTATTGATGCGCTCGGTGAAGAATGGAATTCTCTCGCAGAGCAGAGCGTCGGTACGGTCATTACTTGTGATATGAATGTACATCACAAGCATTGGCTTCGTTTCAGCAGCCATGTCTCTCCCGAGGGCACTGCATTGAAAAATTGGCGCCAGCAGCGGGGGTTCCGGGAGTGCATTCGAGCGCCCACTCGCGGCCCTCATCTCCTCGATCTTCTTCTGTCTGATGTGCCAGATCTGCTCGCAACGAAAGTTTTAACAGAAGTAGCGGATCACAGTGCGACGTTGTGTTCAGTCAGTACTGGCAAGTTTCACGCCCGTGGGTCACAGACGAATGTTTGCAAGCTGTTCGCGAAAAGCGGCAGGCTGCCGGTGTGGACTCTTTCCCGGCCGCTGTAGCACAGTGCAGTGCCGTTATGCTGAACGCTTTCAAGCTGCACGCCAATCGTACGCGCCAGAAACTTCGTGGTTTCGGTCGTGGTAGCAAGAAATGGTGGAAAGTTTCTCACCAGCTGTTGTCGCATGTCCACAAGCCCACGTCCTCTCCTCTGAAGCGACCAGACGGCGCGTGGGCTCTCTCGGCCAGCGCTAAGGCAGATCTTTTTGCACGAGCTTTCAGTCAAAAATGGCGCCTGCCAGCTCCTATTGTGAACGAGTTTTCTGATTGCTCTTTTGTTATGATTTCGCCAAGGAGATGGCAAACTTGCGTAATTCGTGCGAGGTCCGCTCGTGCCGCGCTGTCGTCTCTCCGACAGGCGACAGGACAGTGGTACGAGTTCCGATCTTCTGCCAGCTAGAGTTTTAAAGCAGTCTTCTGCCAGTTTGGCCGTGCCTGTTGCAAAGCTTGCTCGCTTGATTTTAAGATCAGGTCAGTGGCCGTTGCCTTGGAGAGAGCATTGAGTCTATCTTCTCTACAAGAAGCTTGCTGTCAGTTGCCCAGATAATTACCGGGGCATCCAGCTGACCGCCCAGCTCTCTAAGGTAGTTGAACGAATGTTTTTGCACTTGTTTAGCCCTCAACTGGACAGATTCGGTGCGCACGGCGCTCGTCAATTCGCATGCACTCCTGGCCGGGGGGCCCGGGACGCAGTGCTGTATTTTGTGTTACAATGTATCAGCGCTCTCTCCTCTGGTCGCCGCGTCCTGCTGTATTGCTCAGACGTCAGCGGCGCCTTCGATCGAGTCGACGCGCCGCGTCTGCTTGCGAAGCTGCGCGGCTTCTCCGTTCCAGAGAGTGTGTTCGGTGTCCTTGCTAGCTGGCTGGAGCAGCGCACGGCGCGGGTTATCGTTCAGGGGCAGCATTCTGCCCCAGTGCGTATGGAAAACATGATTTACCAGGGCGCTGTGCTTGGACCGCCGCTTTGGAATGCATTTTTTTCGGATTCCTGCATGGCTGTTCGGGCCGCGGGATTCGAAGAAGTTATTTATGCGGACGACCTGAATGCGATTCGCTCGGTCGAAAATAATGTTACAGACGACCAGGCGCACCGCGTGATGGCTGAATGTCAAACCTCTCTACACCGCTGGGGCGCTGCGAACAGGGTCGTCTTTGATCCTGGCAAGGAGAGTGCACGCATCCTGTCTCGCAGCCGACCTTGGGGCGATTCTTTCAAGTTTCTGGGTATAGTATTCGACGCGCGGTTGCTAGTGCATGAAGCCATTTTGGCATGTGTTTCGGATTGTGGGTGGAAAATCCAGAGTCTGCTTCGTTGCCGCAGATTTTATAATTCTGCCGAATTACTTTTATTATACAAGGCCCAAGTTTTATCTTGTATCGAATATAGGACCTGTGCATTCCATTTCGCTTCGTCCTCCGCTCTCGCTCCCCTTGACGCCATTCAAAGCAGTTTTCTTCGTAGTTTGGACATTTCTGATCTTGATGCCCTCAATCACTTTGCTTTGGCTCCGCTGTGTGCAAGACGAGACATCGCAATGCTTGGGGTTATCCATCGTTCTGTGTTAGGTCTCAGTCCCGGTCACTTCGCTTCTTCCTTTCGCCCTGCCCCCTCTCCCCCTCCTCGTTCCCTTCGTCGCCACGCCCGGCGCCTGGCTGACCCTCTCCAGCTTCGTGCCCCAGATTTTGCCCGGCGCTCCGTGCTAGGCCTTGTCAGCGTCTATTACCTCCTCCCAGACAGCGTGGTCGCTGCTCCGTCAGTTCACGAATTTCAGTTTCGTTTGCAAGCTTTAATGCGTGATGTGGCGAATTCCAGCCCTGACTGGGCGCATCTCTTCAGCTGCCGCGTCCCGCTCGCACATCGCCGCCTGCGCGGCTGCAGGGATTGGCTTCCTCCCGTTTAATCTCCGTCTTTCTTTTTCGCCCCTTCTTCCCTCCCTTCCCCTCCCTCCCCCTTCCCCCCCCTCCCTTTCTCCTTCTGCGTGCCGCTGTCGTTCTCGCTGTCGTCCGCCGTGCCCCTTCCTCCTCCCTCCTTTCTCCTCCGCCCCCCGGCCGCCGTGCTTGGAGAGCATGGTGCGCGCGTCGCGCGTCGCCGCCTTTTTGGGGCTTGCCCCCCCCGCTCGCCTCCTCTTCCTTTCTCTCTCCTCGTCGTTTGTCGTCTGCTGCTGCTCCCTCCTCCTCCCCCCCTCCCTCCCCCCCCTCCCTCTCCTTGTTCTTCCTCCTCCCTTCCGCTTTCCCTAGGCGTTTTGCCGCATTTTGATAGCTTCTCCAACCGGCGTTCGGCCGGCCGTGCTGCTTCCGAGCGATCCGGAAGTTTAGAGCATGAAGATGAGGCTTGTTTTTTTTGGTCGCCCTCCTTCTTTCCCCCCGCAACTTTTTAAGCTGTATTTGTCTTGTGCATTGAGATTATGTTGAGACTTCAGTGTGGCTTGGTCATTCTCTGCGAGGTGCGTGGGAAAAATATTGAGCTGCCGCGTTCCGTTTGCTAACCGCCCTTTGCGCCGGTGCCGGGATGGGCAGCCGCCCGGCTAGCTCTCCCTCTTGTCTCTCTCCCTCTCCCTTGCTTTTTGTTCATGTCTTCTTTCTCCTTCCTTCTTTCCCCCCTCTCTTTTCCTGCTTGGTGCTGTCGTTGTCGTCGTCCGCCGTCTCCCTCCTCTCCCCTGCTCCTCCCCCCGCGCGGGTTCTGAGCGGTGCTCGGTCCGCAGGCGTTTTTTCTTCGCCCGGCGCGTCCGGCGCCGCCCCTCTGCTTCTCTTCCTCGCTCCCCCCCTGCTTGCTTGCCTGCTTGCCTCGCCCTCCTCCCTCCCTCCCTCCCTCTCGTCTTCTTCTCTCGTCCTCTCCCCGTTCTTCCTCGTTCCGCGTTCTCTCTCCGTCTCTTGCTTTTTTCCTCAGTCTTTTAAGGGCATTTTGACGCTGGTGTGACCCGTGTGAGGTTTGGTTCATCCCTGCAAGGCCGCGTAGAAAGAAAAAAAGCGCTCTAGGGTTTCTGAACATTTCGTCTAAGGGCGCCCTGTTTTACTGCTGCAACCTTGCACGTTTGTCCACTGGCCGGGATGCATTCTCGGGGTATTTCATCGCGCGGTTCTGGTCTATATATATATATATATATATATATATATATATATATATATATATATATATATATATTAAAAAATTTTCTTGTTGCTCCCTGATTTTGTCGTCTGCGCGCAGAGCGCCTGCGATTTCCAATCGCTCCAGGCCTTCTGCGTTGTGCCCGTCACGCCGAAGATTGGGCGGATTCTTTTCAGCCTGGCTGCCGCATTTCGCCCTCCCCGTGGGTGCCGAAACTGGCGTGGCTAGTTTTGTTTCCTTCTTTCCTTCCTCTTTCCTCCTTCCCCTCCCTCCTCCCTCCCCCTTCCTTCCTCTCTTTTCCGAGCCTGCTTGCCTGAGCGCGGACTTGGTGAGAGAAATTGCATGGCGAGCTAGATGGGGAAAAATGACGTGTCCGGCGCTTCTGACCGTGTTAATTCGGAGCGCCTGCTTGCGAAGCTACGCGCTTGGGGTATCCCCCCGGCTCCGAGCGCAGTCTTCTCTAGCTGGCTGGAGGCCCAGAAGGCCCGCGTTAGTTATCGGTGCCTTCTCGCGTCTCATTAGCATGGCCAACGTGGTGTTTCAAGGGGCTGTTTTGGGCCCGCCTTTGCGGGGCATCTTTTCTTGCGAATCCATCGAAGCATTGCCAGACTACTTTTTCAAGAAATAGTGTATGCCGACGATCTCAACGCCTTCCGTCCTTTCCTCGGTTGGGCAGTGCGGTTCGCGTCTGCGCGAATGGGGCCGTGCCGGCGCTGTTTTGTGTGAAGCTTCGAAGGAGGGCCCGCGCATGGTGGCATTTTTAAAACTCTCGGTTGCAAGCTTGTCATATCAGATGGTCTTATATAAAGCACGCATTCGTTCTTTCATATAGTATCGCACGCCAGCTTCCTCATGCGCTTCGAATTCTGTTTTGTTGCCGCTTGACCGTGTCCAGGCGTTTTTTTTGCGTGCTGGGTACGAAGCTCTGCCCAACTCTAATCTTGCACCCCTCGCTGCCCGCAGAGATATAGCCAAGTTGGGCTTTATTCGCCGCGCAGTATTCGGTTTCAGCCCTCCGTGCTTCGGAGTTTTTTCTCCGTTGACTCCCCCCCTCCTCCTCCCCGCTCCCCTCGCCGCCACTTCCGTCACTTGCGTGGCCCGTGCTCTCTCCGTGCCCCGGACTACCTCGTGCTTTCCGCACTGGGTGACGCCAGTGTGTAACATGCCTCCAGACTCAATCATCTCCCTATAGCCTTGTAGCTCATGCATTTTCGTTGGTATTTTTTTGCGGGCGGTCGACTTTGAAATCCTCGCGGAACCAACGGTTAGGCAAATATTTCGCATGCGCGCGACGACGCACGCGTGTGGTTTTCGTTCCATCTTGCGCAGGGTGTTATTGAAAGTGGTAATTTTTGATGAGCGAGTGCGCGCGCGATACATGCGCGGAGGATGACGGGGGGGGGGATCGATGCTGGCTTGCCTGGGATGTTACGAGTTCATATCTAGGATGGACGATGGGGCATGATCATGTGTCAGTTGCGATGCGAAAAGAGGTGCCAATATTTTTTTGGGAGTTATGTGCGATGCAACCAGTGTGGTGCGATCTATGCGGTGCAATCCACTTTGATTGTCTTGAAGCTGTCCTCTCCACTGCTCGCGCAAACGTCCCAGCCACCCGCCCGTGACGTGGTTTGCAAAACCTGCTAAGACCGACTACGACGACGCCGACGAGACTAGAACGACACCGACGACGTCTCCGACGACTTCGACGATGACGCCGACGCCGACGCCGACGACGAAGACGACGACGACGACGCCAACGCAGGCGACGACGAGGGAGGAGGAAGGACGACGACGGCGACAACGACGACAACGACGACAACGACGAGGGAGGAGGGAGGACGGCGACGACGCGAACGACGACGAAGGAGGAAGGACGGCGACGCCGACGACGACAACGACGAGGGAGGAGGGAAGACGACGACGACAACGACGACGACGACGGCGACGAAATATAGGGACGACGACGAGACGCCGACGACGGACGACGACGACGACGTGGGAGGAGGAGGAAGGGCGACCGCGGCGACAACGACGACGGAAACGACCACGACGCCAAAGAGGACGACGACGACGAACACGAGAAAAGACAGAGGACGACGTAGGCGACGACGACGACGCGGGAGGAGGGAGGACGGCGACGACGACGACGACGACGCAAGAGCGCGCGCGCGCACTTTTGTTGAAAATCCGTGTTGCGAAACCTTTCTTTTTTGTAAGTTTTTTGACGCACTATT
>CAUYUJ010017811.1:37500-107500 GCA_963575745.1 Prorocentrum cordatum
CGACGACGACGCCGACGACGACGACGACGACGCCGACGCCGACGACGACGACGATGACAACGACGACGACGATGACGACACCGACGACGACGACAACGACGACACCGACGACCGCGACGACGACGTCAACGACGCCGACAACGACGACGACGACGGCGGCGACGACGACGACGCAGACGTCGACGACGTGGGCGACGACGACGCCGACGCCGACGACGACGAAGACGACGATGTCGCCAACGTAGACGACGACGAGGGAGGAGGGAGGACGACGACGGCGACAACGACGACAACGACGAGGAAGGAGGGAGGACGGCGACGACGCGAATGACGAAGAAGGAGGAAGGGCGGCGACGCCGACGACGACAACGACGAGGGAGGAGAGAAAACGATGACGACAACGACGACGACGACGGCGACGAAATAGAAGGGGCGACGACGAGACGCCGACGACGGATGACGACGACGACGAGGGAGGAGGAGGAAGGACGACGACGGCGACAACGACGACGGAAAAGACCACGACGCCAAAGAGGAGGACGACGACGAACGCGAGGAAAGACAGAGGACGACGTAGGCGACGACGACGACGACGCGGGACGCCGCAAGAGCGCGCGCGCGCGCGCGCTTTTGTTGAACATCCGTGCTGCGAAACTATGTGTTTTTGTTGTAAGTTTTTTTGGGCGCACGATTTTGAAATCCTTCCGAAACCGATGGGTTTTGAATGATTTCGGCATGCGCGCGCGACGACGCGCGCGTCTGCACTTCGCCCCGTTCTTTGCAGAGGGCGCTCGCGACGGCGCGCGCGCAAGGGCGTTCGGCAGATTTCGACGTGCGCGCGCGCGGCGCCCGTTTGGTGGCCTGTTGTGAAAATCTGGGGAAAAAAATTCATGGTTTTGCCTAAGATTTCGCAAGACCTCGCGCGTGAGCTTTTTTAGCAAATCAGTGTTGCGAAACCTCATGTTTTTGCATGTTTTTTTTTGGGTGGAAACGTGATTGCGAAATCATTCCGGCGCCGAAGGTGTTCGAAGGATTTCGGCATGCGCGCGCGACGACGCGCGCGTGTGCACTTCGTCCCGTTTTTTGCAAAGGAATCCTTGAACAAATGTTATGTTAGAACAGAACGTGTCACCGCATAGTGTTTGTTACAGGGGAACCTCGGGGGGGGGAACCCGGTTTGGCTGGGATGGTGTGCTTTCATATTTAGGATGGGGTGTAGAATTCATTAATTTTTTAGAATGGAGAATCTATTTTGGCTGGTCTTGGAGCTGTCCTCTCCACTGCTCTCGTGAACTTCCACCCTCCCGCCCGCAACTTGGTCACGAGACCTCTTAAGACTGTGGCGGTAGGTGCCGAATGCGCCGACGCCGACGACGACCGACGACGGCGACGCCGACGGCGACTACGACGACACCGACGACGATGTCGACTTCGACGACGACGACGAAGACGACGACGACGACACCGACAACAGCGACGACGCCAACGCCGACGACGACGACGATGACACCGACGACGACGACGCCGACGACGACGACCTTGACGCCGACGACGACGACGACGCCGACGACGGCGACGACGAAGACGACGACGACGACGGCGACGAAGTAGGAGGGGCGACGACGAGACGCCGACGACCGACGACGACGACGACGGAGGAGGAAGGACGACCGCGGCGACAACGACGGCAGAAGCGACGACGGCGTCCGGGAGGACGACGACGTCGACGACAAGGGAAGACAGGCGGATCACGCCGACGACGATGATGGCGTCATCGCGTCGGTGATGCAGGTTTTCGGAGGAATTCGAAGTGCGCGTGCGGTAGACGCGCGAGAGTGGCTCACATGGAATTATTTGACACGGATCGTGCCTCCCCAGCACGCGCGCAAAGGGCTTTCGAATCATTTCGACATGCGCGCGCGAAGCCCGCTTGGTAACATTTTATGGACATCCTGAACAATGCATGTGTGCGCGCGACGACGCGCGCGTGCATGTCGTCGCGTTTTTTTTTTTTTTTTTTTGGGGGGGGGGGCGTGGTGTGTGTGTGTGTGTGTGTGTGTGTGTGCGTGTGTGTGTGTGTGTGTGTGTGTGTGTGTGTGTGTGTGTGTGTGTGTGTGTGTGTGTGAGGGGTTCTCGCGGCGGCGCGCGCGCGAAGGCGTTCGAGCGATTTTGGCATGCGCGCGTGATGCCCGTGTGATAGCATGTTTTGAGCATGTTGGAAGGCTTATGGTTTTCTCAAGAATGTACAAGAGGGCGCGTGCGCTTATGTTGAACACCTGTGTTGGCGACGCACAGTTCCTATTTTTTGGACATTCAATTTGAAATCTGTCCGAAACCGAAGGTTGTTGAATGATTTGGTCGCAAGGAGTTGTTGACCACTTATGATGTTTGATAAAGGAGTGTGCGTGCATAGTTTCATTGCAGAGGACGGCCGGGGGGTGCTGGCCCCCCTGGGATAGTGTAAATGCATATTCAGCATGGACGATGGGGCAGAATCATATGCAACTTGCAACGCGAAAAAGGATCGTTAAATCCTGGGGGGGGGGGGGGGGGTGGGGGGGGGGGGGGGGAAGGTGGTGTAACATTTTTGCATAAAAATGAATGACTTCCTGTTCGCAGTGCGTTGCCCACTCCACTGCCCGCGCAAGCGTCCCATCCGCCCGCCCCCAACTTGGTTTGCAAACCTCGTGCGGCGATTGCGATGAGTGCTTGGCGCTGGTTGGTGCATCTGCCGCCGGGCCAGCCCGCGCGTGCGCGCGCGCGGCCGCCAGGTAGTTCGGCGCGACCGACGGGCCGCGGTTGCGCTGACCGCTCGGCACGTCCCAGCCGGCACTTGAGTGCGAGTCGGCGGCTTGGGAGGGGGCGACGTCGTGGCGACGTCGACACTTGTAGACGCGATGATGACGACGATAGTGGCGATATTGGTGGCGACAATGACAGACGCCATGATGATAATAGTGACGAGGGCGACGCCGATGCCGATCGCGCCGACGACGATGGCGGCGTCTTCGCGTCGTGATGAAGGTTTTGGAGGGAATTCGAAATGCGCGCGCGGCAGACGCGCGAGAGCGGCTCGCACGGTATTATTTGGCACGGACCGTGCCACCCCGGCACGCGCGCAAGAACGTTCGACTGATTTCGACATGCGCGCGCGAAGCTCATTTGGTAGGATTTGATGAAACATTTGGAGAAACCTATGGTTTTCTGAAGAATTCGCAAGAGCGCGCGCGCACGCTTTTGTTGAACATTCGTGTTGTGTAACCGTGTGTTTTTGTTTGTTACTTGGACGCTCGATTTTGAATTCCGTTCGAAACCGACGGCTTTGAAATAATTTCGGCATGCGCTCGCGACGGCGCGCGCGCGTGCACTTCGTGCCGTTTTCTGCATGGGATTCTCGCGACGGCGCGCGCGCAAGGGCGTTCGAACGATTTCGACATGCGCGTGCGCGAAGCCCGTTTGGTAGTGTTTTTGTTGAAAGTGTTGAAGAGCTTATGGTTTTCTTAGGAAATGACACGAGCGCGCGCACGCTTTTGTTGAGCAGCAGTGTCGCGCAACCCTGTGTTTTTCTATGTTTTTCGGACACTTGATTTTGAAACTCCTCCGAAACCACCGTTTTTTTATGATTTCGGCAAGCGCGCACGACGACGCGCGCGTGTTCATTTTGTCGAGTTTTTGCGAGGGATTTCTGAAAAAAAACCATGGTTTTTGATTAACGAGTGTGCGCGCGTAAGATTTTTTTCCGGAGGATGGCGGGGGGGGAGGTCGAGCCCGGCCTGAATTCACAGGTGGGATGGACATTGGGTCAAAATCGTTTGCGTTTTACACAGGTTCCCGGGATGGTGGATAAGTCTGGGGGGGGAGGGTCGTCTATTTTATTTTCTAAGAAAGGAGAGTGTGTGTGCGTTGAGGCGACGGCGGCGGGCGGCGACGGGCGGGGATGGCGGCGACGGGCGTCGACGGCGACGGGCGGCGACGGGCGGCGACGGGCGGCGCGGGCGGCGACGGGCGGGGATGGCGGCGACAGGCGGCGAAGGGTGGCGACGGCGACGGACGGCGACGGGCGGCGACGGGCGGCGCGGGCGGCGACGGGCGGGGATAGCAGCGACGGGCGGCGACGGGCGGCGACGGCGACAGGCGGCGACGGGCGGCGACGGGCGACGATTTTGCGGGGAGGGTTCCGAGATGGTTAACGCAAGTCAGAACCCCTGTGTGCAAGAATTTCTCTCGGAAACAGAAAATGCACGTGCGTGCGTGTGTGTGTATATATATACACAGGTATATGTTCGTATGTATGTATGTATGTATGTATGTATGTATGTATGTATGTATGTATGTATGTATGTATGTATGTATGTATGTATGTATGTATGTATGCATATATACACATATATACACATATATATATAAAATATACTGGCGGGTTGGCTCGAGCCCCGCGCAGCAAGGGTAGTTGTCCTGGGTTCCGTCTTTACCCCTGTGCCCGTAGACAGCGTAGTCTATCAGGGCACACTGCCCGGACCGATTCTGTGAATGTGTATTGCGGGGACTGTTGCGTGGCAGTGCGTGCGTGTGGTTTTGACGACGTCATTTTTGCACACGACCTCAACGCTTTCAGAGGTGTTGGCAATTCGACAATTGGCGACCAGGCTATGCCGTGCATCTCTGCGCAGGCAGGGTGCCGCCAACAGGGTAGTTATCGACCCTGGCAAGGGGAGTTTCCACATCATTTATCGCAGTCGGCCTGCGTGGGCCTCGTGTGAAGTGCTTGGCGTTCGTTTCGACGCTCGCATTCTCATGGGCGACGCTATTGTTGACTTCGTGCGCGACTGCGGTTGGCGCGTTCACGAGGTATTCTGTAGCCGCCGCTACTGCGGAGATTCTGTCATGCGTCGAATATCGAACAGCGGCCTTCTTCTCGCATCTAGTTCGGCTTTGGCACCTCTGGACTTGATGCTTTCCTGATTCTCACGGGCAGTATCGATTTCAGATAGCGACGCTTGGTTCCACAGCGCTTTAGCTCCGCGCAAACTTCGTCGCGGTATGTCGACGTTTGGAGTCATTTAGAAGGTCGTGCTCTTCTACGCTCATTCTTTCGCCTGGGCTCTTCCTCCTCTCGGCGCCCCGGCGCCCGCCGCTGCCGCCGCCTCCTCGATCCGTGCCAGTTTCACGGTCCAGCTCGCTGGACCCTGAAACCCGTGTTGTTTGTATGTGCAACTTGTTACCAGGCAGCGTTGTGTTGGCCTTGTCGGTCAATGATTTTTAATCGCGCCTTCAGTGTCTGCTCTGTGCGTGCGTGGTCTTTCGTATCAAGGCTGAGTGGCAAGTGTGTTCAGCGCTCACGTCGGCCTGGCCTTTCACCTTCTCTTGATCTTCTGGGATTGGCGGCCGTGGCAATTGTTTTGTTGCGCTCGCCGTTTTCTTCTTTCCTCCCCTCGCTTCTCCCTCTCCCACCCTGCCCCCCCCGTTCCTCCCCTTCTCCTTTCCCTCCATCCTCTGTCCGCTGCTGTTCGTGTCATTCCGCCGTCTCCCCCCCTCCTCCTTTCTCTTCCCGTGGCAGCCTGGTGGGGGCCGCCGGGTGCGCGCGTCGCGCTTTGCCGCTCGGCGCGTGGCTCCTTGCCCTCTTCCTTCTTGCCCGCTCCTCCCCAGTCCTCCTGCTGCTGCCCTAGCTCTTCCATCTCCCCCTCCCTCCCCCTCTCCCCGCCCTTCCTCCCCCCTGCCCCCTCTCATTCCCTCTTCTTCCCTCTCCTTCCGTTTTCCGCCTCCCTTCCTGCTTTTGTCCTGTGTAGTTTTCGATTATTGTTGCCTGGCCTTGCCGGGGCGGCTCCGGGAGCTAACCTTAATTTATGGCCGAATATGTTTGTGGCAGTGCTTGTCTATTCCGCCTCCTTTCTCCGTGTCGGTTCGCGCGCGCGCAGCAGCTGCCCTTGCGTAATTATTATGGCAACGTTGCCAACTTTCTTTGCGTGCTTGTCATGTTTCACCGCGGTGAAATAGCTGAATCGCGGGGCTGTAAAACAGAATAGCAAAGACTTTGGAAACTGTGCTCGTGGCTCTTGTAGTTCACTTGATAACACTCGTGGATCTGCTCGCGGCTCTCAGTGCGCAGCTTGTGGCTTTTGTGGCTTAGCTGGTGGTCCTCGTAACCTTGTGTCTGGCCCTTGTAGTCCAGCATGTGATCCTCGTTCTGCTAGCGGCCCTCGTAGCTCATGTGGAGTTTCTTGTAAGTCAGCCTGTGACCCTGGTGGCTTCACTTGCGGCTTTCGTAGTTCAAGAGGTTGTTCTGATATCTCCGCTGATGGCTCTTGCAGTTGAGCTGGTGGGTCACGTAGTTCGGCTGGTGGCCGTCGTAGGTCCGCATGTCGTCCGTTGGTAGCTGTCGTCGATCGTTTAGTGGCTCTTGGAGCTCTGCTTCTGGACCCCGTAGCCCTGCAAGTGGCCCTTGTCGCTGTGCTGGTAACTCGTCCCCTTGGTTCGAATTGGAATTGTTGCCTGTCAGGTTGTAGTATTCAGTTTTCCGGTAGGCGAGCTTTGCGATGGCACGGCCTCCTTGTCTTCCTCCTCCTCCTCCTCTTCCTTCCTCCCCTCCTCCTCTTCCTCCTCCTTTGCTTCCTTCTCTTCGTAGCACAGCGGGTGGCCCTCGAAGCTCTGCTAGTGGCTTTCGGGGCTGTGCTTACGGCCCGCGAAGCACAGCTTGTTGCCCTCGAAGCGCAGCTTGTTGCCCGCGAAGCTCTGAAGGTGACCCTCGAAGATTTCCTCGCGGGCCTCGCAGGTCAGCTCGTGAGATTCTTGGAGTCCTACTTGTGGCCCTCGCAGCCCTTCTGGTGGCCGCGGGACTCCCCACGTGGTCCTCGTGGCTCTGCGCGCTGCCCTTCCAGTTCTGCCTGTGGCCCTCGTAGCCCAGCGGGTGGCCCTGGGACCTCGATGGGGTGCCCGTCGCAGCTCCGCAGGCGGGCACGGTGGCTCTGCGTGCCGCCCTCGATGTCTTGCCTGTGGCCATCGTGGTTAAAGCTGTGCGCGGCCCGCTTAGCTTCGACCAGAAGAGTCTCGCTCTCGACCCGCGGATCAAAAAAGTGGCCATCTTGGTTCAGCTTGTGGTCCGCGCAGCTCAGCCGGTGGCCTTCGCAACGCTTCTGGTGGCTCTCGTGGGTGTCGGCAGGCGGCCCTGGGACCGCAGCCGGCGGCCCTCGACGCTCAGCCGGTGGTTCTGGAAGCTTTGCCGGAGGCCCTCGCAACACGGCGGGTGGTTCTCGAAGCTCAGCTTTGTAGCCCTCGTAGCTCAGTACGGGGTTCTCGAAACTCTACTTCTTGCCCTCGTAGCTCTGCTGGTAGCCCTCGTCGCGTGGCAGGTTGCCCCGGTAGCTCTGCTGGGGGTTCTTGTAGTTCTGCTTGTGGCCTTGGTCGCTCTGCTGGTGGCCTCGTCGCGTAGCAGGTTGCCTTGGTAGCTCTGCTGGTGGTTCTCGTAGCTCTGGTTGTTGCCTTCGTCGCACTGGTGGCAGGCTGAGGCAACCATATGCGGTGTATTCGCCGAAGCCGTTGTATTCGTCGTAGCTGTTGTAGGCGTCGGAGTCGTACTCGTCGTAGGCGGCGTAGACGTGTGTTACCGGTATCTCCACGACGACGTACTTGTTGACTTCGTACTTATTGACGTTGTAGCTGCCTGTCCGCGCAGCGTATCCCACCCTACGCGCTGCCGCGCGTGCTGCTCTCGGTCTCCAGCGGCCGGGTATGGTCTCGTAGCCCTTCTCGTCGTAGATTGCTGGCGCCCGCGGCCTACGTTCCGCCATCACGCGGCGGCAGGACGTGCGGGCTGAGGCTGGCACCGCGGCCCCGGGGCCCCGAGTTCGGGGATGGATGCTGTATACGGTCTTCCTCCTCCTCCTCCGCCTCCTCCTCCTCCTCCTTTCCCTCGTCATGCTCCTCCGTATCCTTATCACCCTTCACCTCCGACGGCCCCAGAGCTTCTTAGGGCCCCCTGGGCCCCTGGACGATTTGAGAATTGCTCAGAGTTCCGAGAACCCTCCTCGTTGCCGCCACCTCCTTCACGCTCTCGCTCTCCTTGACCCTCCTGCGGCCGAGGAGTTGGCAACGACCAGCCGGAAGGATGTCCTCGGCATGAAGCCGGAGCAGCGGGGGAGGTGGCTCAACCGAGTGCTCAAGCAGGTTGCCGGAGGTTGAATGGGGAAGGAGAGGAGAGGGAGGAGAAACACGAAGAGGGGGGAGGGATATGAAGAGGAAGCGTAGGAAGTGGAGGAGCAGGAACAACAATAGGAAGCTCATGATATGATGCTGCTGATGATGAAGAGGATGGTGATGATGATGAATTCGACGATGATGATCTTCATGACGATGATGTTGGTGATGGCGATGGCCATCATGTTACTGCTAATGACGGTCATGATGATGCTGCTGATGATCATGATGATGTTGATGCTGATGCAGATGATGCTGATGTCGATGCTGATGTTGATGCTGATGTTGATGCTGATGATGATGCTGATGATAACGAAGATTAGTCTGTGAGGATGGTGATGCTGTTTATGATGATTACGATGATACTAATGTCGATTTCGAGTGTGGTGTCGATGATGAACAGGAGTAGGAGGAGGACGAGGAATAATCAGCCACAGGATGGTGACACGGATCATGATGGTGATGAGGATGCTGCTCGTGCTGCTGCTGATGCTGATGACGACGAGGAGGAGTAACGGGAGGATGAGGAGGTGGTAGTTCAGCAAGACCAGAAAGACGACGGTGACTAAGACCGCCAATTGGCAGGATGATGATGTAAGGAGAACGTGATGGAGGAGGACGGGTAGGAGATGGAGGATAAAGAGAAGGACGTGGCGGAGGACAACGAGGCTGGGGAACGGGACCATGCCCAGGAGGGGGAGGAGCAGAAGCAGGATGATGATGCTGATGATGATGCTGATGATGACGCTGCTGATGATGATGCTGCTGATGATGATGCTGATGATGATGATGATGATGATGCTGATGATGATGATGATCATGATGATGGTGGTGATGATGATGATGATGCTGCCTCTGATGTTGCTGCTGCTGCTGCTGCTGATGATGATGTTGATGATGCTGCTGCTGCTGCTGATGATGATGATGAGGATGATGATGAGGAGAAGCAAGGCCAGCACGACTAGGGGTAGGAGTAGGAGGAGGAGGAGGAGGAGGAGGAGGAGGAGGAGGAGGAGGAGGAGGAGGAGGGGCAGGAGGACGCGAGGCAGAAGGAGGGTGATGATGAGGATGAGGTTCTGGAGGAGGATTGGAAATATGAGGATGGATTTGGAGGAGGAAGAGGAGAAGGCATAAGACCACGAGCATGAGGACGAGGAAAGGAGGACCAGAGTAAGCCCAATATTCATCAATGATGCTGCAAGTCTCTAAACTTATTCAAGAGGCTTACGCCATTCTGGCAACCCCCAGAAGAGGCGTGGAGGCCACGGTTGAGGCGTCGTGGGCTTCTTGGACACTAGGTGGGATTCTTGTGGGCGTCTTGGGAGCTGTTTGGGGGCCTGGCAGAGCCTGTGGGGACATTTTTGAAGCGTGTTAGGGGCCGCCTTGGGGCTTATTGGGGGCCTTTGTGGGGGCCTCTTGGGGCGGAAATATAGGATTTTCGGTTCGTGTTCTCCCTCTTCGCCTCTCTTGGGGCCCTCTTGGGGCGATCTTTGGCCGTCTTGGGCCTCTCTTTGAGCCGTCTTGGAACCTTCTTGTGCCGTCCTGGGCCCCTCGTAGGGGCCTCTTTGGCGGTTTTGGGGCGGTCTACGGGACCCCTTGGGCCGTTTAGAGCGTCTGAAGCTCGAGAAGACGATAACCCCAGAAACAAAGAAAAGCCGAAAGAAAATCGTTGAGTTTTGCCTCTCGGGGCTCTATTGGAACGGCTCTTGGAGCGTCTCGAAGGCATCTTGGGTCATCTTGGAGCCATCGTTGGCGTCTTGGGCCAATTTTCCCGCGATTCGGGACCGTCTTGGAATTTCTTTGAGGCCACGGAAGGCAGATTTGGAAGCTCTGGGCTCTCCAGGGGTGCGCCGGGGAGCCCGGACACCCCCCGTTGCCCCCTCCCCCCCCTGCCTTCCTCCCCTCCCCCCCCCTCCCCCTCCCCTCCCCCTCCCTTTCCCCCCCCTACCCCTCCCCTCCCCCCCCTTAAATGGGATTTTGGACCCTAGGGAAGCGGGAAAGGGGGATGGGGGACAGCCAATCATCTCACACGCCTTCCCACCCCAGGCAAGCGGGGGTTGGCGGATTCTCTTCAACTGCAGAAGCGAGGCCCTGTCTTGTTGTAACGACTTTTCATCCTCGAAGCTATCAGACATGCAAAGAGGTGGTGCCATATAGTGTAAATAAGTTTTTCGCGGGAGCTCAGTTTTGAAACATATATGTCCTCCATCCGTGCAAGCACTGCACAGCTTCAAACGGTTGTCGTCAACCTCGCGAAAGTCTCACGCGAGAGCTCCATTATAATTGCCTGGCGAAATACCCAACCATCTGTATGCATGTCTGTATGTCTGTAAGTCTGTATGTCTGTATGTCTGCCTGTCTGTCTGCCTGTCTGTATGTATGCATATATATATATACATATATATATATATGCATGCATGCATGCATGTAAGATATATATATATATATATGTGTGCGTGTGTGTATGCATGTATGTTTGTATGTATGTATGCATGTATGCATATATCGATATATGGGTGTGTATGCTTGTGTATATATGTTTGTATGCATGCATGCATGCGTGTATGTATGCATGCATGTACGTATGCATATGTGTATGTATGCATATGTGTATGAATGTATATGTATGTATGTATGCATGTACGTATGTATGTATGTATGTATGTATGTATGCATGTATGTATGTATGTATGTATGTATGTATGCATGCATGCATGCATGCATGCATGCTTGCATGCATGTATATATTTATGTACGTACGTATATACGTATATATGTTTGTATGCGTGTATGTATGTATGCATGCATGCATGCATGTATGTATTTATGTATGCGTGTATGTTTGTATGGGTACGTGTATGCATGAACGTGTCCATGCATGTATGCATGTATGCATGTATGCCGCATCCACATATGTATGCATGCCTGTATGCATGCATGCATGTATGCATGTATGTATGGATGGATGTATGTGCATGCATGTATGTACTGTAATGTCTTGCAATGGAATATATTGTAATGTAGGGTAATGTAATGTAATGTAGTGTAATGTAATGCACTATAATGAAAGTTAATGGAATGGAAGGTAATGTAATGTAATGTAATGTAATGTGATGTAGGGTAATGTAATGTAATGTAACGCACTGCACTGCAATGCAGTGCAATGCAATGTAATGTAATGCCATGTAATGTCATGTAATGCAGCAATGTAATGTAATGTAATGTAGTGTAATGTAATGTAGTGTCATATAATGTTATGTAATGTGTGTATGTATGCAGTTGTGCATCCCACAGTTGTGAGTATCGTCTTCACTGAAGCTCCCCATGAGGCCTCGAAAGCGTGACGGGTGTGCCGAACTGGGTGCGGGACGGCATGCGAATGCCGCCACTGGGCCTTAGGTGGAGCTCTCTAACGAAGCGTGTGAGGGGTGTGCGGACATGGACATGCGGAGGGCTGAGGCAGGGATAGGAGGAGGGCGGTTGGTGGGTGGAGGAGTGAGGAACGCGGGGCGCCGCTGATTCAAAACGAGGATCCAACACCACTGGATGGTTGCGGAAAAGGAGCCGCCTCCATCCGAGTAATTGTTCCGCAACTTTGAACTTCGGGTCGTAAAACTTGAGGGGGTCTCAAGTGGGAACCCCATTTTGACAAGGAGCCGCCCTCCATTGGCCAGCTGGTGTTCACCCACGACGGGGTTGCGGAGCCTTTTGACTTTTGCTTTTTTTGCCGCCTGCCCGTGGCACCCCGGTTTTGGCCTCTGTGCCGTTCGGCCTGTCAGGCACGTGCGCCCTCCGCCTAACGGTCGGTCTTGAGTCTTCTGGTCGTTCCCTCTCCCCCTTCCTCTCTCTCTCCCTGTCCTTGTCCTTGTCTCTTCCTCTCCCTCTCCCACTGAAGCAGAGGCCGCTGCCACTGCTCAGTGGCTTCTGCTAGGAGAACAAAGGGATTGAAGTAGCTCTTGGGATTAGCTCTCCGCCAGTGCGCCCATGTCCAGAACTATATCCTATCCCTCTCCTTCTTCCTTTCCATCTTCCTCTCCGTCTCCCGCCCTCTCCCCTCTCCCTCCCGCCCTTGACCCGGCCCAGGTGTCGGAAGGCAGGGTGAAGGCCAATGAGGTGTACGACTTGATATCCCTGCCGCGGTTTACCGACGGCATCCCGCCGAAGGCCCTTCGGCACTGGGCCCCGCTTCGTCTCCTAGCCCTCCGATCGCCCACGGTCGCAGAAGGGGCGGAGGAAGTGGATGCTCCCTCGTCCTTGCTCACTTCTCTTCCTCTGGAGGTCTCCGGAGGCGCCCAGGTGTCTCCAGAGAGGTCTGCGGATATCTCGAGTGGAGACGTTTCTGGAGGTCCCTGTCGGTGACCTCCCGAGCAAAGGCGTCCAGATATTCGACAGAGAGCCAACCACATTCGAACAATTCGGAAGAGCAGGAGGAGGAGAAGGCCGAGGAGGAGGAGGAGGAGGAGGAGGAGGAGGAGGAGGAGGAGGAGGAGGAGGAGGAGGATGATGATGATGATGATGATGATGATGATGATGATGATGATGAGGAGCAGTATCGAAATGCCACGTGCGGGGGATCTGCCACCGTCCACGTCGATGGCGAGGGCACCTTGGAATGTGCTCAGCTGTTGAGTAAGACCGACTGGAGTGGAGAACGGAGGGCCCACTGGTGGAGCGAGGTTTACTTTGGGCTCGGACTGGCCTTTTTCGCGAAGGGTTACTCCCAATTGCCATGCGCGTCGATTACAGACGGCCGCACTACCCACTGGGACTGGAATGACAGTCGAGAACCAGATCGACCAGTGAAGGATGAAGCTGCCTCTTTACGAGCTTCGGACGAAGACCTCCTCCTCGTTCAGGGGCTACACGAGACTGAGAGTATGAAGAAGGATTGTTAGCGAGGACGGAAGGTCGCCCCGACTTCGAAGGATGGAGTGCCGCCTCTGAGGAAATACCCTAGCACCCCGCAGTTGCGGATAAGAGTGAGGGGGCGGCGGGGACGTCGGCATTCTGCGAGCCTCCGAAGAAGCCCGCTGCAGGCGCTTGATTTTCACACATTATTCAACGAGCCTGCTGCAGGAGCCGATTTCTTCGTTACCAAAATGTGGGTGTGTCGCGGATGTGTCGCGGGTGGGTCGCGGGCCAGGTCGCGGGTAGGTCGCAGGTGTGTCGCGGGTGGGTCGCGGGTGGGTCGCGGACGGGTCGCGGGGTGGCTCTCGTTTGGTTCATGGGTGGATCGCGGGTGTGTCGCGGGGTGGGTCGCAGATGGGTCGCAGGTGGGTCGCTGAGTGGGTCGCGGGTAGGTCGCGGGTGGGTCGCGGACGGGTCGCGGGTGCGTCGCGGGTGGGTCGCGGGTGGGTCTCGGGTGGGTCGCGGGCCGGGTCGCGGGGGGGACGACGACAACAACAACGTAAGAATAAACATAATCCGCACTGTGGGGTCACACTTCACCCACACACCCAGGGACAGTGAATGACCGTTCGACCTTCTCACTCTGATGATGGTGGATATAATGTTCAGCAGATCGAGTTGCTGGACGATGATGGCGATGAGGTCGACACAGCTGCTCTTCTGTACACAGTGTGGGAGTAATGTGTCATACGTAATCAGGGCCAAGGCGTCTACATGTCTTCTAATCGGAGGTTGCAAAGGTAACGGCGAGAGTTATAACCTCAACATGCTCCTGAAAAAGGCCTGCGGCCCTCGTCCAGCGTCTCTCTCAAAAGTCCGCGTCGTCGAGGGTTTTAGACAGCTAGCCAAAGAGTGAGGTGGAATCTGTTTCTAAACGGAACTGGAGGTGAAATTGCTGGTGGTCGAGAGGGTCTTTTAGGCGGAGTGGTGTCCCAAGGACACGTGACGCCGCCCAGTGTTGATCTCTCCCGAGATCTTGCTCCTCTTCGGCCCGACCAAGTCGGAGGCCGTGGACCTCGGGAGGTCCGTGCGAGAGGTGGCGTTGTCGCCTCGTATCGAACCTGGCGCCCAGGCCCAGCTGGGCCTTCGGGGCCCTTTTTCCTGGTTCTGCCCGTCGCCCTTCTGCGACAAAAGGGCCCTTGTTTTTTGCCGTTGCATGTGTTCATGGGGTGGACCCATGCGTGCTCCCTAGCCAGCGAAGAGGGGATGGAAGAGGAGGATGAGGAGGAGGAGGAGGAAGAGAAGGAAGTTCCCCCCTCGTCGGCGTGTCCCTGCCCGTGGCGCGGTGGCTGGTTGCGTCCTCCCCACTCGTCGTGCCGCATTCGTGTCTGGCCCAGCGGCGGGACGTATGGTGGGGAGCCCAGAGGGCTCCCCGGTCGTCCTCGACGACAAAACATGATGCGAAAGTGGAGGGGCACGTTTCTATCGACAAAAAGCGAGGCGCTTCCGAAAGGGGAGATTAATTTACTATCCCTCAGCAAGAACAACTCAGCAAGTTGACGTCGGCTGCCCAATAGCAAAGGACAGCGTTGGACGCACAAGAATCTCTGAGTGCCAAGATGACGGCGAGAACCGTGCATTGGCTGCCCTCCTGCCGCTCCGAGCCTAACGTAGCCTTACAAAAAAGGGTTCGCGAAGCTGCTTCAATGAGAGTTTTTTCCCGTCCCTGGATGGAGCATTCCACGCGTTTCGTCTTTCTAGCAATTTGGGCTCGTGTGAAGGCCGCCATTGATTTGGAACAGCGCAGCGTCGGCTGCAGGAGCAGGAAGCAGCATACTTCGAAATGAATTTGGAATTTGGAATGGTCGCACCTCTTCGATGCGGGCGGGTAACAGGACGAGGAAGAGGAGGATGGAGAAGAGGGCACCCCTTGACCATTCAGTTTCATGCGCGTTACAGCGGACAAGCGGTGACCACGGGGACAACGACGACGAGCACTGCGGCGACCAGCATTGACGATACTCCAGTGTGATTTGCAGCCTTTTGCGACCTTGCGAGAAAATTGCGGCAGTGCATCGGTTCTCCATCGTCGTCATCATCGTCGTTACCACCTCCAGTGTCACTATCATCACAGTCATCATCGTCATCCTAATCCTCATCCTCAGCACCGTCATCACAGCCTTCATCATGGTCATACTAGTTCTCATCATCATTGTCACCATCGTCACCATCGCCGTAACCATGACGTCATCACCATCGCCGACGTCATTGTCACCGTCATTATCATTATCATCATCATAATCATCACCATCACCATTACCATCACCATCACCATCATCATCACCATCATCATCATCATCATCATCATCATCATCATCATCATCATCATCATCATTGTTATCACCATCATCATCATCCTCATCCTCATCCCCATCCTCATCATAATCATCATCATCGTTATCACCATCCTTGTCAGTATTGTTGTTACTGTGGTCACTCTCATCGTCACCATCATCATCACCATCATCATCATCGTCGTCGTCATCATTATCATCATCATCGTCATAACCAGTATCATCATCATCGTCATCATTTTGTAACATCGTCATCACTATCACCATCATCATCATCGTCATCGTCATCAGCATCATCGTCACCATCATCATCATCATCATCATCATCATCATCATCATCATCATCATCATCATCATCATCATCATCATCACCATCATCATCACCATCATCACCATCATCATTATCATCATCATCACCATCACCATCATCACCATCACCATCATCATCAGGGACTGCCTCGAGAAGGCCGCCTGGGATGCCGCGCGCATCCAGTCCGCTGATCGACCCCCCGGTTCGGACGCGGATGAGCGGTGCAAGCGGGCCATGGCCGTGGTCACAGACGACGGTATCAAGCGGGCCAACGGCGTGCTGCTGGGCACGCCGAGGCTCGCCCGGTCGAGCGAGCTCGCCAAGGAGATGCTCGACCTCGTTGCCGTCGACGCTGACGCAGAGCAGCGGGCCGCGACAGCGCGCGCCGTCGCCGGCGCAGCGGCGGAGCGCGCCGCTTGCATGCCGACTGAGCGCCGCGCCGTGCGGGGCCTCGTGGCATGGGCAGCGCCGGGCCCGCGCGGCTGGCTCGGCCACGCACCGCGCGGGCGGGAGCGACGCGGCGGGCGCGGGGGTCCAGGCCGCCAGCAAGGGCGCAGGGGGCTGCCGCCAGAGGCGCCCCAGGGGCCGCTGGGCGCGCTGCTGGTGGGGCCGCGGAGGCTGCCGAGCCCAGTCCCGCGCCCGCCGCCGCGGGTGCGGCGCCGAGCTCCGAGTCCAGGGCAATTGACGAGATGTTTGGTTCCGTTTCTGGCTCGGGCGGCGCGGGCGCCGCCGCCTCCAGCGCGCCTTCCAGCTCGGCGGCCGCTGGTGCAGCAGGACATGGAGGGCGTGCGCCGGCGGCTATCGGGTCGTCTGTTCCGAGGCACTGATGCGCGCCGCGCAGGGCGGCCGTGGCTTATCCTGGAGGCCGACGACGTGCGGAAGGCGAACCTGCTGTCGCACGCGGACAGGGGCAACGGCGCCTTCTGGCTGGCGATTCCGCTTCAATACCAGCGTTGGATGCAGGCCAGCACGGCGTTGTGGCAGATGGCCTTCTGCCGCCACCTGGGCGCGGTACTCGCCCCGCCCGGGGCCGCGTGCTGCCTGCAGCGCGCTGTTGCGGTCGACAACGTTGGCGAGGCCACGCGAGACTGCGGCGCGCCGCACGGCCGCCGCGCCGCCCACGCTCTGGCGTGCTCCCGCAGCGCCATCCGCCTGCGAGCGCACACTGTCGCCGTGCGCAGCCTCGAGGACGAGCTGCGCGCCGCGGGGGCCGTCGTGGACATCGAGCGCCAGATTCTCGAGCTACATCGTTCAGACTTGACGGGTCAATTCGCGACGCGATCATGGAGCATGTCGTGGGTTTCCTGGCCTCCGCTCGCGTCAACGTCCGGGCGCCCGCGGCCAACCGGGTCGCAGGCGCCGCGGCGGCGGCGGGCGGCCGCGCTCGTCTGCTGCGTTGCCGTCGAGGTTTGCGGGCGCCTCAGCGAGGGTGCGGCGATGGTCATGGCCGAGCGCGCGGCCACGTCGCGCCTGCACGGGTGTCCACGGCGACCGCCAGGGTACGACGGCGCGCGCGCTCGCGGAACGCATTAGCACGATGGTCGTGTTGTGGTGCGCTTACACGAACCTGGCGGCGTCGGGGCAGTGTGCGCCCGAGCGCGCTCTTTCGGCGAGGCATACCAGGACAAGTCAGCGATCTGGAGGCGTTCAGATCATCACCAACCTCCTTATCATCACCGCCACCATCATCATCACCATCCTCGTCTTCTTCTTATCCTTTGCCTTCGTCATCGCGATCGACACGATAGTCGTCATTTCCATCGCTACTGTCGTCGCTATCGTCGTTGTCATCATCGTTATCGTCGTCGTTGTCGTCCGCGCTCCCCCCCTCGGCAGGTGGGGAGGAAGATGGGCTTCGCTGTGGGCGAGAAGATCGACGTGTTCTCCTCGAAGCAGCAGCGGACGCTCACCGTGGGCCCTTCCTGCTGACCCCCCGCCCTGTGCAGCCCACCTCCCCACATCTGCTGAAGTACTTCTTGGTTCAGGCGGAGGAGGAATACTATGATGATGATGCTGATGATGATGATGTTGAGGAGGAGGATGATGAGGATGAGGAGGGGGAGGAGGAATCTGAGGGAGCAGGGAGGAAGGCTCGAGGTTGTGTAGACGCTGTTGGTCATCCTTGGACGTCCAGGGGTGTTTGATGGTCTTTGGAAGCCCATGGAGGACGCTGGGAAGGAGGAGGTGACGAGCAGGGCGGGGACTGGGAGTAGTTTGCGGCAGGAAGGGAAGGATGCGCTTTATCCCTTACCAGTCGGAATCTCTTCACTCCCTCCAGCGGACGATGCTGGCGCCGCACGCTGGTCATTTTTTTTTTGGGGGGGGAAGTAGAAGATTGAGGAGAAGGAGGGTGTATGCATCAGACAACAAGGACGATGACGACGATAAGGACAAAAAAGGCATTCAATGGAAGAGTAAGAGGATGATGAGGGGCAAGAGGAATCCAACGGGAAGATGGAAGCGCAGACTGATAATGCGGAATAATGATGCGGAGGAGGAGTCTGTGTGTTGATGGGCACGCGGCCGTCGATCTTGCCGCTGGTCGCCCTTCGTTCCAGGGCTTCCACTTCACAAGCCCGAAGCAGGGCGTCCACTCGGTGCGTTTCTCTGGTGAGTGTTCGTTGCAGCGCGTCCATTTCTACGGAGCCTCCGATAGGGCGCGTACCCGCCGCGGCCCCCATGGTGCGACAAAGCAGGTTTCCAAGCTTCGAATTAGGCAGGTGACGTCGTTCGAAGCAGCGATCGATCGGTTGCACAGGTTCGCCGCAGCCCGCAGTATCCACGTGAAGTCGATCGGCCGAGGGGGCGGAGGGAAAGAGCTGGCACAATGGGATTTAGAGAGAGAGAGAGAGAGAGAGAGGGAACACATGTGCTAGTGCACGTGCACACCGTATATGTGGAAGTGGGCAGAGTACTTCGATAGCAGCCCTTACGCAGGCATACCATTAGTTTTCAAATCGCGCTATCTTTGCAGGAGAAAGGGGATGATGATGCTGATGATGCTGCTGCTGCTGATGATGATGATGATGATGATGATGATGAGGACGAGGATGATGATGAGGAGGACGAGAAGGAAGAAAACTAGGAGTTCGTCAGGCGACGAGGATGAGGAAGAATAGACACAGAATTCAGTTGACGCCGTCTCGGCTCGCTCAGAGTTGCAGAGGCTGTCGTTTTCTGGCATTGGGCAGCCCTTGGGTGCGGGTGCAGGCTCACATTTTTTGCTGGGAGGGGCGGTGCAAGTGGCAACTGCGTCTGAGAAAGCAGCAGCTGCATCCTCTTCCACCCTCCTCTCTCCTCCCTTGCTCCTCCCCTTCTCCTCGTCCTCCCCTGGGGCCGGCGTGTGTGTGGCCGGGCGGCAGAAGTCTCAGTCGAGTTCTGCGCTGCGGCTGTCTCGGGAGCAGGTCCTTCTATCATGACGAAGTTCGTCAGAGACAAGGGCGCCGACGGGGACGACTCAGGACGCCCCCCATAATCTTTTTGAGTGGGACGACGGGAACGCAAAGGAGGAGGAGGAGGAGGAGGAGGAGAAGGAGGAGGAGGAGGAGGAGGAGGGGGATGAGGGGGAGGAAGAGGAGGAGGCGAGGCGGGGGAGGAGCGAGGAACGAGGAACTAGGAGAGAGGAGGGGAGGCTGAAGGATAAAGTTCGTGTTCACTGCCCCGCTCACTCAGGCTTTTCCCTCCTCACTCCTGCTTTCTCTCGCAGTGCAGAAGGCGCGCTGTCGCCCAGCACCGGGAGAGTGCCTTGAGCACGAGGTGCTCCGTCAGAAAAGTGCTTCCCTCCTCCTCCTCCTACTCTCTCTTTCTCTTTCCCTCTCCATCTCTCTCTCTCTCTATCTCTCTTTCCTACTAGTTGGCCTACCTACCTTTCTAATATCATCTTCGTTAGTTAGCATTGGTGCCATTTTGTTGTTGCTGTTCCCTACCTCTCTCTTTCTCTTTTTTTCCCTCTCGCTCTCTCCCTCCCCGTTGCTCCTCATTTATCCTCCCTTACTCTTCCTTCCTCTGCCTTCCGTAGTCGTTTTGGCTCAAGCGCCGAACTGAGGCAGTTTGTTATGACATTTGTTCATTGGTGTTGTACGCGGCAATTGTTGGTCAATGTACCGCGCGCCCAGATCATTCATCCATGCTTGGTGGAAGCTTTACCATGTGTTTTTCGCCATGCAAGTCGGACCGTACCCTGGGAATAACACATGCACATCGCCCGCCATTTTCACACACCATCTGCATAGCCCAAGTACAGAACTTCTGTGTGAATGCACGTCGCATGCTGCCAGTGCTGACCTGCACATGCTTGATGCACAATTCATTCGAGTCGTGTCTTCAGCGCCACCGTAATGCTGATACCCGCTTTCGTCACCGCTTTTCCCTTCTAGACGCGGTGCACGGTGCAGCCCACATTGGGCGCTTCTCATCCCATGCCAGACGTTCTCTGAATCAAGCATGCACGGATGCTACTGCTGCGCGTCATCGAGAGCGGTGCGATGCTGACATCCATGAGCCACAAGACATTCTGGCTCTGTGTTTGTCGACCCCTTCTACGCTACGCCTTGCAACGACGCGCACACACAAGTTTCCAGTGGAATTGCATGTCGTAGTTCCGCCGTAATGCCGCTACATACAATGGTAGCGCGACGCCCTCTTGGGCGGCAGCGCCCTCAGCGAGGAACGCACAGCGGACTTTGCTGGCCACCCCTGCCTGTTCCTCCAGGACTGCAGGCTCCTGGCCCCTTGCACTGGACTGACCCCCCCACCCCTATTTTTCTCCTTCTGCGTTGAATTCGTCCTTGTTTCTTGGGGACGGGCTGCGCTCATCTCGACAGTCCTTACGTTGTGAGCGAGCGAGTGAGCGATGAGCACGAGGAAAGGGGGTGATGATGATGATGATGATGATGATGATGATGATGATGATGATGCTGATTATGATGATGGTGGTGGTGGTGGTGGTGGTGGTGATGATGATGATGGTGGTGGTGGTGGTGGTGATGATGATGATGAGGATGCTGCTGCTGCTGCTGCTGCTGATGATGATGATGATGATGATGATGATGACGATGATGATGATGATGATGATGATGATGATGATGATGATGATGATGAGGAGGAGGAGGAGGAGGAGGAGGCGGAGGCGGAGGCGGAGGAGGAGGAGGAGGAAGAGGAGGAGGAGGATAAGGAGGAGGAGGAGGATTAGGAGGAGGAGGAGGAGGAGGAGGATTAGGAGTGAAGGAAGATGAGGAGGATAATCGGGACGGGTGCTCGGAAAGGGCAATTGGGACCTTGGGCCTGGGGGGTGGGGGTGGGGAGAGGACTTGGGGTAGGACATGTTGGATGAAGAGGAAGAGGCTGAGGAGGAAAAGGGGGCTAAGGAGGAGGAGGAGGGGGGGGGAGGTGAGTGGGAGGGGTAGAAAGTGCGGGGGACAGGGGGAATGGGTGAGTAGAATCATTGGGGGAGGGCGCGGACGAGCAGGGGGAGGAAGCGGGGGCTGCCACAGGCACCCAGGAACCCTTCGAAAGCCAACGCAGTCACACTGGGAGCGAAAGGCTTCCACCCAAGCGTTTCGGCACTTGGGGCTAGCCAGGCCAGCGGTGGCCACTTGAACGTTGCTGTTGCGTTTATGCCCCTGCGCGTCGCTAGAGGGCTCAGGCAGGGACGCCATCTAGCGTCGCTAGATGGCGTCCCTGCCTGGGACTGGTCTTCCAGCCCGGATGCTGCACATGCCTATTGGTATGAAGTAGAAGCGGGGCACGGTCAGGGGAGGCAGCCTTCTAATTTTGATCTTTCCATCCCAGTGTTTTTCCGTCTGGTTGTTTAATGCATATTTTCATTTACACATAGATAGCGGTGTTCGATATTCATACCATAATAGTCTTGGTATTCTTCGAGGAATAAGAGCACGGGGGCGATACCTTCTAGGAAACCCGCTGCCTTGTCAGAACACTGCCCCTCACCCCGCTGTCCTTCGCTCGCAGCCAAGCCTGGGAGCTTGACAATCGAGCCCGACGTCACTTCCCGCAGCGTCACAGTGAAACTAATGTTAGTCAGCGCGGACCCCGAATAATGATGTCTTGCAGTCTATGCGGTGCAATCTAGGCGGCGGAATCGATGTAGTGCAATCTAGATGGTGGAATCAATGTGGTGCAATCTAGGTGGTGCGAAGAAATTCAACGCAATGCGAAACAACGCAACGCAATGCACAGCAAAGCAATTCAATGCCAAGCACTGGGGCAATGTAAATCAATGCAACGCACCGCAACGCGATGCAACGCAACGCAATGCAATGTTAAGCAGTGCTGAACAATGCGCAGCAATGTAAACGCAATGCGAAGCGATGCTAGCAACGCAAAGCAACGCAAAGCAATGCAACGCAATGCAAAGCGACGCACAGCAATCTATGTGGTGCAATCTATCGGCGGCGACGAGCGGCGACGATGCGGCGACGGGGCGGCGACGGCGAACACAGAGCCGCCAGACCGCCTGTCAGGCCCAGTTCCTCAGGAGGGATGTAAGGATCCTTATGTACAAGCATTGTTAGGGGAATCAGATGAAGCAGCGCCATGAATAGTGACTGCACTCTCTGAGCGTGCAGTCCCTCGGAGAACTTCTCTGGCTGTAGATCGAGCGGCTCCGCAGCATATCAAATAACGTGCTGGAGACGTGTCCCGATACCTCCGGTCTAATACCTCCTGCTCTGCACCAGTACAGGCTGCACCTGCCCCCAGGGAAAATGGGGTACCTTGTTGGGGCTCTCGCCTGGGGCAGTGGACAGGCGAAGGAGGAGCAGCAGCAGGGGCAGTGTTCAAAGCAGGTTCGAGGTGATCTTGCAGGTTGCACTATGGGGTGATGATGATGGGTCATAATGATGATGATGATGATGATGATGATGATGATGATGATGATGACGACGGTGGTGACGGAGATGGAACTGGTGACGTTGATGCTGATTATGATGATGATGATGATGGTTGTGGTGGTGGTGGTGATGATGAGTGTGGTCGTGGCAGTGGAGATGATGGCGTTGCTTATGATGATGGTGATGATGATGGTGATGACGATGTTTATGCTGACGATGGCGATGACGATGATGCTGCTGCTGATAATGATGATGCTGCACAGGAAGTCGATGGTGATGCGGCCGATGATGTCGATGATGCTGATGATGCTGATGCTGCTGGAATTGATGATGGTGATACTGACGATGATGCTGATGATGATGCTTTTGCTGGCGATGGTGATACTGATGGTGATGATGATGACGACCATGATGATGACGATGATGCTGCTGCTGCTGCTGATGATGATGATGATGATGATGATGATGATTATGCTGCTGCTGATGATGATGCTGATGCTGATGCTGATGATGCTGCTGATGATGATGATGATAACGGTGATGGTGATAGTGATGGTGATGCTGCTGCTGATGATGCTGATGAGGATGCCAGTGCAGTTGTTGTGGTTGTTGTTGGGGCTGTTGTTGTAATTGTTGTTGTTTTTGTTGTTGTTGTTGTTGTTCTTGTTGTTGTTGTTGTTGTTGTTGTTGTTGTTGTTGTTGTTGTTGTTGAACATTATTTATTCTAAAGAATAATTATTGTTGGGCCCCCTGGTGCGCGCCCCCCCTGCGCCGCCTAGGCCGCAGCTACATTTTCATCATTTTCGTGAGGAAGCCTCAGAAAAGAGGGTGTGTACAGGATCCGGTTGTTTTGTTGTAATCCGCTTTCCCTTGCAAAAAACAATAGAAAATGACATTTCTTGTTCTAATATAATCAAATTTCAAGAATCCCTTGCAAAAAATAAGGTAAAGTGGACATTCGCGCGCGCAAGACGAAATCCTTCCAAAACCTTAGTGTTCGCAGCGATTTTAACATAAAAACATCAAAAAACCAATGGTTTTTCAACAAAAAAATGTCAAAATCTCATCCCGCGCGCTCTTGCGGATTCGTAGGAAACCCAACACTTTTTAAACATTTCTGTCAAACGGGCTTTTGCGAGCAACTTTTTCGAACTTCTGCGACAACGGTTGCGCACCTGCCAGGGCCATCATCCCTGTCAAATAATACCATGCGGGACACATTCGTTTTTTCTTCGCGCGCGCACGCCGAAATCTCCAAAAACCATTGGGCTTCTTAAGAATTTTAGCACCGCGCATCATAAAATCACACGAATCGCACCGTAGGTCCTCGAAAAACACCTGCACGACTTTTCAAAATTTCTACCCGCGCGCGCTGTCCGAATCCTAAAAAAAACCAATGGTTTTCCAACATTTATGTTACATGAGCTCGCGCGAGCTACTTTCGCACGCTCTTGCAACGGGGTTCGCGCGCCTGCCAGGGGCCACAATCCCTTGCGGTTGCGCCATAGGTTGCGCCCTCGGCCGCCGAGAATAAAACGTCCCCCTATTGGTTGCGCCATAGGTTGCGCCCTCGGCCGCCGAGAATAAAACGTCCCCCTACTGGTTGCGCCATAGGTTGCCACAGTCATCGGGACAACGATCGGGACAAGCACAACCATCAGGACAACCATCGGGACAATCATCGGGACAACGATCGGGACAACCACAACCATCAGGACAACCATCGGGACAACCATCGAGACAACCATCGGGACAACCATATCCTCTCTCTCTTGTGTATTCCCACATCCCTCAGGAATTTGCCCTAAAGATGTGATCAACTATCTTGTGAGTACGTATCATGTGTATCATGTGTATCATGTACCATATGCATCATATGCAACAGATGTTCTGTGGAAGGCTTAACAACTTCTGTGGGTTAACAAGGCTTAACAACTTCTGTGGGTGTACGAACGTAGGCTTAACAACTTCTGTGGGTGTGTACTCCACGCCAGTGTAGTAGCCACGGTCGTCCGCAGGCCACGAAGTGAAGTGTCCGAACGTCATAGGGCGGGAAGCTGGGTGTGGGTGGTGGCGAAGAGTCGTGTGGATATTTGGTAGAGCTTGCACTGCCCCCCCACAAAATGGGGGTATTGGCTGGCGTCGCATGAAAACCCTGGCACTGGTGAGAACACTGAGCGTTCGGGTAAAGTGATTGTTGTGGTTGTTGTTGTTGTTGTTGTTGTTGTTATTGTTGTTATCGTCATGGTTGATGTTGATGATGACGATGCTGCTGATGTTGATGGTGATGGCAACGGTGACGATTAGGTTGACCGATGGTGGTGATGATGGTGATGGTGGTAATAATGATACGGCTGAAGATGTTTTTTTTTCGGATGAAGGTGATGAGGTTAAGTATGCTGTTAGAAATGATAGTGCTGCTGATGCTGCTGCTGATGATGATGCTGATGATGGTGACGACGATTATTGTTGTGGTGATGATTCGGAGGAGGGGAAGGAGGAAGAGGAGGTGGCATCGAAGGAGGTCGGAGCAGGAGAAGGAAGAACACCAGCTGGAGGGGGTGGCGGATGGGGGCGGAAGAGGGAAAGGCGGGACAACATTTACGAGGAATTGCAGTTGCAAATGGGGTTCAAGTTGGTTGTGCGGCTTTAGGTTTTTTTTGCTGGCTCGGCAGGGTTTCAGGAGGCTTTGGGGAGGAGGAGCAGGAGGTGGGGGAGGAGGAGGAGGAGGAGGAGGATGAGGAGGAGGAGGAGGAGGAGGAGAGCCCCGCCTCCTCTCTTCAAGGAGGAGGAGGATGATGAGGAGGAGGAGGGGGAGGAGGAGGAGGATGAGGAGGAGGAGGAGGAGGAGGAGGAGGGGTGGGGGTGGCGGGGCTCGCTGGTGCCCGCCGCAGGGGACGAGCAGCCCGCTGCAAAGCGGGCGCCCGAGGAGCCCCCGAGGGAGGCGGTGACCTTCTCGATGAAAGGCGGCCGGCAGCGGGTGGGGAGGAGGGGGAGGGGGAGGGAGGAGGGGGGGACGGGAAGTCGTGGGAGGAGAGGGCAGGATGGGTAGGACGATCATGGGGTGAAGGAGGGAAGAACGAAGGACGGACAGACGGACAGAGGAGGAGGAGGAAGAGGAGGAGGAGGAGGAGGAGGAGGAGGAGGAGGAGGAGGAGGAGGAGGAGGAGGAGGAGCGACATGTTGTTGGGAGGCGTCGTCGCACTTGGCCTAAGACTCTCCGATTGGATGGGTTGTTTTCTGAAGTCGTCATGCTGTATTCCTTTGTGGCGCGGTGCTGAGGCCCTGGGCTTCTGCGTGGGAGCCTAGAGAGGGAACAGCTCCAAGTGCTACCAAGGAGGGTGCTGCTTTCTTCCCCTCCCCCATCTTATTTTCATTGGTCCCTCGTGCTAGGAATAGGCATGAACGTCTTCAGGCCCCGTCCGACCGAGGAGCAGAAAGTGGAGGAGAACGAGGAGGAGGAGGAAGAGGGAAGGGGATAGAGGAGGATGATGAGGATAAGGATACGGATGAGGATAAGGAAGAGTATGACTGACAATGTAAATACGCGGCGCACCAGCGATGATGCAACAGCCCCTCCCTCTATTTTTTTCTTCATAGGTCCCTGCATTTGTTTTTCGTAATGCAATGGGGAGATAACCGTCTGATAATCCTCAATCGTGCCAAAGTGCCATTCCTTGGACGTCAGCGCCGCGAATCAACGTGACTGTTCAGCCCAGGAGTTTCAAGTCGTACTAGAACGCAGTTCCTGGGACTTCAACACCGCGAATCAACGTGCTTGTTATGTCCTGACGCTCATTCAGTCGTGTCAGAAATCCTTCCTTGAATTTGTTGTGAACTTTGGCGACGAATAATTTGCGGGGCGGTAGCGCGAGAGCCACATTGTGGAAAGGAACCGCCTTCATCCTTGAATCTGTTGCAAGCTTTAAGACGAATGTGCGCGGCTTTAAGGCGAGAGCCACATTTCGAAAGAGGAAGCGCTCCCCTTTTCGTGAAACTGATGCGAGCTTGTAGTACGAATGTGTGCGGCGCTAAGGTGAGAGCCACATTTTGGAAAGGACGCGCTCTCCATCCTTGAAGCTGTTGCAGAATTTCAGACGAGGGTGGGGTGCACGGCGCTAAGGCGAGAGCCGCATTTTGAAAAGGAGCCGCCTCGCTCCGTGAAGCTGTTGCGAGCTTGTAATACGAAATTGCGCGGTGCAAAGGCGAGAGCTAGATTCAAAATTGAATCTGCCCTCCATCCGTGAAGCGGTTCCATTTTTTTCAAGACGACTGTGCGCGTCGCTAAGGCGAGAGCCAACATTTGAAAGCCACCCGACCTCCATCCTTGAAGCTGTTGCAAATCTCAGGCGTCAGGATCATAAATGGTGAGGAAGTCTCAGGCGAATTGCCTGGCCCGCTCTGCCGAGACGTCCGAGGGTGCGACAGGGAGGATATATGTAGAAGGAAACTGGAATGAGGAAGGGGGGAAGGGGAGGACGAGGACGAGGACTATGAGAAAGAAGAAGAAGAAGACGACAAGCAAAACATAATAAGAACAATCGGAAACATAGTAGTAGTTTTAATGATATCACTCTTATTTTTCTTCTTCTTCTTCTTTTTCTTCTTCGTCTTCTTCTTCTTATTCTTTTCCTTCTTATGATTAATTCTTAGTATAAACAGTAACAGTAAGAAAACAAAGAGCGGACGGGGAGGGGGAGAAGCAGCAGGAGTAGGAGTTAAGCTCGCCAGCTCGACTGAGTCAGCGAGCCCCGCCCACTCCCACTGGCTGTAGGCACTGGTGTGCCTCCCCACCTGGCGAACGGAAGGCGCTCGCGCCCGGCTTCGCTTCCGACGACTTTGCGAGCGGACAAATGTAGTCCGCGCGCAGGCGGGATCCGAGCTCTCAGAAAATCTCTGCCTGGCGCTTCGGCGAGAGCAACAACCGCTTTTCATGTGCGCGGCCAGTTCTCTGATATGGGCGGTGAAGAGCGGACATGCGCCGCGCCGAGGCGAGAGCGCCACTTTCTGGCGAAATGTACGCGGCGCTTGTCATGGCGCCAACATCGCAGAGCGGATTTCGTTCGGAAAACAATAGGATGGGCCCGGAGTGTCCTGGATTTTTTTTCTGGATTTCGAGGTGAGTTTCGTGCGGATTTTTTGGCTTTGAATGAAGACCAGCAAAAATCCACGCGAAATTCACTTCGTTTCGTTTTGGGGTTTTACTTTGACAGAAATCCACGTAGAAATCCGCTGCAGCACGTCTGCAAGGCCGGTGCAATGACGTCTGGGCGAGAGCGACAATTCGCCCGCTCCCAAGCGGCCCCGTTTCCTCTTTCGACGACTCGGCGAGCGAAGCAGATGTGCCGCACCAACACTTTCAGAATCTGCACGGCGAGAGCATCATTTCGCCCGCTGGCGCGCGGACCCGCGTCGGACGAATTGGCGAGCGAATGAAGTGTGCGGCGCTGATGCGAGCGACATTTCCACACTTCGCGCGCGATTTGCGTCGCGTCCAATCCGTGGCGTGCGTTTTACAATGTCGACGACACATCCCATGTTGAACGGTACTTCATTTGACGTGTAGGCTGAACCCCCTTCGACATTTTTGCAGAGTGGAGGTGTGTATGCATAGGCATGCCAGACACGATTACGTTCAAAGGTTGGAATCGGAGGCTTTCCCAGGCCTCCAGGCCTTCTCTTCTGGGGGCTTACCAAGGGCTCCCAGGAGCCCCCAAGGGGTCTCCCGAGTGGGCTCGACGAGGCATCCCGTGGGGGCAGGGGGCGGGCGCCGCCCCCCGCGACCTCCCCATCCCTCACCTCCCTCCATCCTCCCACGTCCTTTTCTCCTCCCACCTCCCTCCACCATCCTCCCGCCTCTCTCCATCCTCCCGCCCCCCCCCCCCCCCCCCCCGTTCGTCCGTAGGAGGTAGGAGGAGGAGGAGGAGGAGGGAGGAGGAGGAGGAGGAGGAGGAGGAGGAGGAGGAGGAGGAGGAGGAGGAGGAGGAGGAGGAGGAGGAGGAGGAGGAGGAGGAGGAGGAGGAGGACCCAATCCGCTCCGACCCGTCCTCTCGCCTGCCTCGGAGCTCTCCCACACTCGGTCGCTCCCTCCCTCCCTCTCTCCGCCCTGGTCGCCCAGCGCTCTCACCCCTCGCTGGCGCGGCCCGCCCGGAGCCGCCCTGGCCCTCCCCGGCGCCCTTGCCCACCAGCGCCCGCTCCGCTCCGCTGATCCCCTCCAGGCAAGAGACCCGCGATATTGCCGGGCGACGTGGGAGACAAGGAGGAGAGGGAGGCGGAGAAGAAGAAGGCGGAAGAGGCGAAGGCAGCTCCCAGCCGCACGCGCAAGCGCGCGCGCTCTCACTCTCCTTGCAGGGGTCGCTCGTAGCGCGGGCAGGCCTGACATGATCGCATACCATGAGCATCACTCGAAGCATGTCAGAGGGCTTCCGTATGCTCGCGTGCGCCATGGAACCATGTGAAGGAGGAGGAAGGGGAGAGGGAGGAGGAGGGGGACGGGGTTTGGGATGATTCAGCCGACGATGATGATGATGATGCTGATGCAGATGATTATGATGATGGTGATGACGATATGAGGATTCTATGATGATGGCGATGGTGATGGTGGTGGTGGCGATGATGATGCTGCTGGTGATCATGCTGCTGATGGTGGTGGTGGGGGTGGAGTTGTCGAGGATGATCATGGTGGTGGTGGTGGTGAGGATGAGGATGATCATGATGATATTGACATTGATGATGTGGCTGATGATGACAATGGCAACGATGGCGATGAGGATGCTGATGCTGATGCTGATGACTGGCATATTCGTGTCGATGCCGACGACGCTACCGACGATTGCGATGGTGATGATGATGAAACTGATGCAGATGATGATGATGATGATGATGCTGATGCTGATGCTGATGCTGCTGCTGATGATGATGATGATAATGATGATGATTATGATGATGATGATGATGATGATGATGATGATGATGATGATGATGATGATGATGTGATGACGTGATGATGATAATGATAATGATGCTAACGACGGCGACGACGATGACGATACTGATGATGAGGATGAGGATGCTGATGATTATGATGATGATGATGATGATGTTGATGAGTACGGCGACAATGCTGATGATGTTGCCGATACTGATGTTGACGAATAAGATGATTTCGATGATGAGGATGCTGATGATGATGGTCAGACGGATGGTGATTCTGATGATGAGTTTGACGATGCTGGTGCTGCTGATGATGAGGATGATGAAGATGAGGATCATGATGACGATGATGCTGCAGATGATGATGATGATGTTGCTCATGATGCGGATAAGACTGCTGCTGCTGATGATGATGATGATGATGATGATGATGGTTGTGGTGATGATGGTGATGATGATGCTGATGATGCTGATGTTGAGCCTATGGTGATCTGCATGTTGAGGACGGTGATGAGGATGACGGCGTTGAGGATGCCGCTGCTGCTGATGTGGATGATGGTGATGGAGACGATGATGCTGATGTTGATGATGTTGATGCTGATTATTATGATGATGTTGATGCTGATGACGATGATGCTGACGATGCTGTTGACGATGATGACGATGATAATTGTGGTTGCCGATGACGATGATAATGATGATGATGGTTATGGTGATGATGATGATGATGATGATGATGATGATGATGATGATGATGATGATGATGATGATGATGATGATGATGATGGCGATGATGAGGATGACGATGATGATGATGATGATGCTGCTGATGATGATGATGATGACCATTCTGATGCTGCTGCTGCTGCTGATGATGATGCAGACCGAAGTGAGTAGGATGGTTGGATTGGGCATACACATGGTGACGATTTCGATGTTGATGATGGCGAGGGGGAGCTTCAACAGGGACAAGGAGGCGTAGGAGCAGCATGACTAGCAATATCAGCAGGAACAGCGGGAGTAGGAGCAAGAGCAGGTCGTCGCGAGAAGGGCCTGCGCGGCTTCTGCCTCCTGTCAGACTTCCTGGACGCCTCCAAGACTGTCGCCAAGCTAGTAGATCTGATTTCTGTGAATCTAGCTTCTTGCTGATTCCTTGGCGCCGATTCGTGGCATCAGTCCTTGTCGTATTATGCGTAAGAGTGCATGTGTTAGTATGCGTGCACCGCGCGGCAGCCATGTGGACCCATGCCCGACGACGGGGGTTAGGTGCGTCTCGAGCCACAGAGCTTCGAGCCACAGCCAGGGAAGGCGCGCCTTCGGCTCCACCTCGAGCGAGAGTCGCCCTCGCCCAACCGGACGGCTGCGCCATAGTCCCTCCCCGAAGGATCCTTGAGCTGAGCGCAGTAGAGTCTGATTAATGGGCCGACCCTGCAAGTTAATGGTGTCCGGGCTTCCTGCTTTTCACCTTCCAGGACCTCTTCATGTCTGGAGCATGGACCGCCCTCGGAAGAGATGCGTGTCCTCTCGGATGCCCTCTGCAAACAGTCCCGACTAGCTGCGTCAACGCCTCACCAAGACGATCATGCGCAGCGATATCTGCAGACCTCTCGTTCAAGACTCCTGAGGGGGTGATGCTCTCACCACCTGCGGCCTCGAACTCGTCTTCGTAGATCAGCTCCATTGCCTTGGCCGCGACTTTTGATAGGAGCTTAAACACGAGGGGGCCAATCACAGTCATCTGGCACGTCTCTATCTTTCCACACATTCATGCAGGCACCCGCCCACTTCCTCCACGCGCGATGCTTTCTGCTGACATCAGCTTCTGTTCCTGGGAACCGTCGCACGGCACCACGCGCGCTCCCTTGACTCACCATACCGCAGCTGTTACCTTTTAGTCCTTAGCTGTCAAGACGAGGCGGCTTTGCCTTCAGCGCCCGCGCCCTTGCTCCACCGAGGGGATCCCGCGCTCTTCCGCTGCACCAGTGCAGATAGCCCGCGGGAGCGCGACTGGCCGCCTCCCTTCCGCCTGGAGCCAGGCCAACTGCTTGCATGGTGTAGACATCACACTGCTGACGGCTACGCTGGGAATAGCTCCTCTGATTCATGGCTAGCATGCTCACCTCGCCCATGCACCCTGATCAGCAGGCCACCTGTGGCTTCCTGGGGCCTTCCCCTGGTGCTTGTGGGAGCTCCCTCGACCTTCCCGTAGCCTCCTGGGACTGGTTGCGGCTCCCTAGGGGCTCCAGGAGCTTCCTGGGTCCTCCTGCTGCCTCTTGGTATCTCCTTGTGCCATCCTGGCGCTTCCTGCAGCCTTCGGGAATTTCTCGGGACCGTCGGGCCTCCTGGGCCTTCTGGAGTCTCCGGAGGCTCCTGGGGTCCTGGGGCTGCTTGATGTTTGTCCCGCGGCCTTCTTTGCAATCGCGGCTCTGACGGAACAGCCGCTTGTGATGAGCCTCTACCCGATTGCACCCGTATGCCGATATAACTCCTTGTCCTTCATCTCCTAACCTTTTCAACCAACTCCTTCTCCTCATTTCTTCTCCAGCTGCCAGCGTAGCGAGCACTGAAGCCTGCGCCGCAGCACATCACCCGCGCACTCGAAGCGCCCGCACTGGTTGCCACCAGGGGGGCCGAACGAAGTAGCAAAGAGATGTCGTTGCCGCGTGCTTTTCTCCCCTGAGGGGCGTTCCTCGGTAAACGGGTGCGAGGAAGGAACACGCGTAAAACACCTCTTTCGAAGGGGGCGACCTCCGTCCAGGTACGAGTTGTAAATGCTTTCACATCGTGCCAGGATTTCAGATCCAGTCTCAAGCGACAGCCCCATGTCGGAACAGTATGAGCTTCCAAGACGAGCGCGCACGGCGCGCCAACGCTAGGTCCACATGTTTAGCCTTTATCAGTTGGTAACTTGTGAGCCGAATGCGTGCGGCGCTGCGGAGACAGCAACGTTTTGAAAGTTGGCCACCCTCAATCCGTGTTGCTGCTACCCTCTCCACGCTTAATGCAATGACCATACGTCGTGAGGAAGTCTCAGGCGAAACGCATGGACCACCCCACTGACAGGTCAGTTGATGTAAGGAGGAGGCAGAGGAGGAGGACGAGGAGGACGAGGAGGAGAATGAGGAGGACGAGGAAGAGGAGGAGGAGGAGGAGGACGAGGAGGAGTGGGAATGGGAGTGGGAGTAGGGGTATGATGATGACGATGATGATGACGATGATGATGATGACGATGACGATGACGATGATGATGATGACGATGATGATGATGATGATGATGATGACGATGACGACGATGATGATGATGATGATGATGATGATGATGGTGATGGTGATGGTGATGGTGATGGTGATGGTGAGGATGACGATGACGATGATGATGCTGATGATGATGACGATGATGATAATGATGATGATGATGATGATGATGATGATGATGATGATGATGATGATGATGATGATGATGATGATGATGGAGGAGGAGGATGATGATGATGATGATGATGATGATGATTATTCGGAGGAGGAGGAGGATAAGGATGGTGATTAAGAGCAGGAGGAGGTGTAGGAGGAGGAGGAGGAGGAGGAGGAGGAGGAGGAGGAGGAGGAGGAGGACGAGGCGGAGGTGTAGGAGGAGGAGGAGGAGGAGGAGGAGGAGGAGGAGGAGGAGGAGGAGGAGGCGGAGGAATATTGATTCACACAAGGAAGACGACTGGAGAACCCTCTTCTCGCGTCGAAGCCCAATCGGGCAGAACCCTCATCGGCGGTCCCTCCGATCTGGGTAGCTTTGGCATCGCCCTGGATCGTGACCTCCCAGAGGCCCGCCGAGGCTTCCGAGGGCCAGTGCCTCAATGCCTTCCGAAAGCACCACTCCCCTTCGGTCCTCGAGGGCCGAGGACAGACCTCAGCGCTCAGAAACCTCTAGCCCTGATCGCCGAAGCTCGATCGATCGACGACGGCGGCGGCAGCGGAGGCGACAGCGGCGACGTCGAGCAGCTACGGAGGTGACGGCGACGACGGTGACGACGAGCAACGCGAGACGACGGCTGCGGCGGCGACGACCCAGGCAGCAGCCGCCGCTGCGGAGGCCGCCGCTGCCGAGGCGGCGCCGAAGGCCGCCCATTGGGGGGCCGGCCGGAGCAGCCGAGCCCCCGCCCTGCGCTCCTTTTCCAGCCTCCTCGTTGTCCCCCCTCCCCCTCCCTGCACCCTCCTCGTCGTCCTCCTCCTCCTCGTCCTCGTGTTCCTCCTCCTCCTCTTCCTCCTCCTCCTCCTCTTCCTCCTCCTCCCCTCCCCTCCCCCTTCTCCTTGTCCTCCTCCTTCCCCCCTCCTCCAGGGCCGGGAGGCCGGGGATTCTCCCGCCTCGTCGTCCCCCTCCCCCTTCCCTCCACCGTCCTCTTCCTGCCGCATGCAATAGCTGTCGTGAACACACTGCATCATCACAGAGACCTTGGAGAGATCCTTCCCCCCCTCCTCCCCCCGCTCCTCTCCCTCCCCAGCCTCCTCCTCCCTCAATCTCCTCCTCCCCCTCCCTCTCCTCTTTGTCCTCCTCCTCTCTCCCCCTTCTCCTCCCCCCTGCTCCCCCCCTCCTCTTCTTCCCCTCCCCCATTCCTGCGCCCTCCTTCTACAATTGCTCCATCTGAACACTATTCTCCTCTCTCCCACGGCTACGTCTTGAAAGTATCCCGCCCTCTCCGTGCAGTGTTCCGTGCGAACTGGATTTTTGGTACTTTAGGATTAATATGATTTTTCACTCCGAATGTTCTCGGTGTTTCAAGACGATGCTCTTGCTGCAGCGTGGGCCTCATTTTAGGATCGGCGCTTTGCCCCCGTCGTTCAGGATGGCGCTCTCGCCCCAGCGCGTGCCACTTCTCTGGATTCGAGTCCTTCCTCATCGTTGTCACCCCGCTCCTTTCCCCTCCCTCACCTTCCCGCTGTCATCCTGCTCGTCCCGCTCCGGGGACCCTCTGCAAGGGCGTCCATGGTCTCTGGGGCGAGGGATCCAGGGCGCTTGAATGATGAGGGTCGCTGGCGAGCTGACCCTCGCGATCTTGCAGCTCAGTCCAGACCAGCGCCTTAAGCCCAGCGGTGAAAATTTTCATGATGGATCTGCTCCAGAGTTAGCCTTACTCGTTCACATTTTTCTCCAACTAGGCTTGCCCTATTTGGAGTCCTAGCTCATCATAAGTAATTGGTCTTTAGCCCTCCTCCCCTTTTTCCAGTGCCCCCCCTTCTTCCAACGGCCCCCTCAGTTTTCCAGTGGCACCTGCTTGCTTGCTTGCACTTGATCGCTGGCTCTAGCTTGCGCTTGCTTGATTTGGCTCCTCCCGTCCTCCTCCTGTCCTGCTCCCGTCCTCCTTTCGTCCTCCTCCCATCCTCCTCTCGTCCTCCTCCTGTCCTCCTATCTATTTGGAGTCAGCGCTGGCTGATATTATGCTTTAGAAGATCAGAAGCAAGGGAACCACTTGTGTTTACGCCATGTGCAGTTTCCGGTCGAGAGCTCTGATCTAGTCATCGTGCTGTGGTGGCTTGGGGCATTTGATCCCCTGTTTCGAGGATCGGCTCGGGCAGCCTGCGCTCCAATTCGGCGCCCGGGGCATGGCTGGGCCACGCGCGGCGTCCAGTCTCGAGGACCCGCACCTTCCCGCTCTGTGTGAACAAAAACACACAGTCTGTGGGACAAAAACACAGTGTGTGTGTGTGTGTTTTTTCCCTACAGTGTGTGTGTGTGTGTTTTTGTTTTGTGTGTGTGTTTTGTGTTTTTTTCCCACAGGCTCGGACCGAGCGCCCCAGCTCTGCCCAAATGGCACCGCAGGCGGAGCCGCCCAAGGCGGAGGCGCCGAAGGCGGAGGCCGCGGCCGCGCCGGGCGAGCCGGCCGCGGCCGGCGCCGCGAGGCGGGCGAAGGCCGCAGGACACGGCCCGCGGCTCGGGGGCGCCGCGTGCCGCCGGCCAGGGCCGCCGCCTCGCGCCGCCGCCGCCGCCGCCGCGCCGCCGCCGCCGCCGCGCCGCCGCCGCGAAGCGGCGAGGGGCCGCAGGGCCGCGCTGCCGGCCGCGGCCGCTCGTGGGGGCGGCACGGTCTGCGGCGGCTTTGGCGTCGTCCACGGTCCACTGAGCCTGCGGCCTTCTGCAGGCCGGCCCTTCGCCGGCCCGCCGCTCGCCTTTCCCCCCCCCCCTTCCCGAGGTTGTCGCGCATCCTGTCCGACCAGTCGAGGGCCCGCAGATCTGGTACCCACCCTGTCCACCATCAGCCCATCCCTGCCCCCCGAGAGATCCGAATATCGGTCAGTGTTGATTCCAAAGGAACGTATCAGCCAGCGTTGGTTCCAACTAGATAGGAGGACAGGAGGAGGACGAGAGGAGGATAGGAGGAGGACGGAAGGAGGACGGGAGCAGGACGCGAGGACGGAGGAGCATAATCAAGCAAGCGCAAGCAAGCGAGCGGAAGCAAGCAAGCGCAAGCGAGCAATAACAAGCAAGCAAGACCCAGCGATCAAGGGTAAGCAAGCAAGGGCAAGCAGGAGCAAGCCAGCGAGAGCAAGCACGCACGAGCAAGCAAGCAAGTGCCAATGGAAAAGGGGGGGGGTGCATTGGAAAAAAGGTGGGGGGTGCCATTGGAAAAGGGCGGGCTAAATATTAATTACATATGATGAGCTAGGACTCCTGTAGGGCAAGCCTACCTGGATAATGAGAGCAGTTACCCGCAAGGAAGCAGTTATGGCATGGATGGCGCAAGTCAGAAACTCACATCTACACATACATCTGCGCATACCACTCATATACACACTTGTACATACACACGTACGCGCGCTCTCACCCACACGCATACGAAGCGGTATGAGCCCCTACAGCAAAGTGTGGAGGGGGAGTTCGTGGGCGGTCTCCTTCGAGATGCCTAAGCGAATGAGCCCCCCGTCAGGCTGAGAAGCTGGTGGCTCGGGGGTGCTCGGAACTTGCCCGCTCGTACCTGGCACCGACCACGGCGCTCCTGGGGGCTCGCGCAGACAGAATCCCCTGGGGCTGGGGCTGGGGACAGTTGCGCTGCCCTGGCTCCCAGCCCTACTGACGGCGGCAGTGGTGAGCGAGGCGCGAGTGTGCCGCGGCTGCGAGAGGGGGGGGGGGCCGAGGGGGGGCGCTGAGCTGTCCCACCACCCGTCTCCCCCCTGGAGCTCCTGGAGGTGAAGACTCTGGGCGTCTCGTAGAGCCGGAGCGCGGGGAGCTCTTCGGCGAGCCGAGGCGGGGTGCCGACGCCCCTCGGCCGTGGGAGGGAAGGGAACGACGCGCACGCGTGCGCTAACACCTCCTCCTCGGTGGCCTCGTACACGGCGTCGACCCGGCCTCCTGTCGCGCGGAGCGTGGCTGCAGCACACGGGATTAGGGAAGGCGAGAAGGAGAGAGAGAGAGAGAGAGAGACCAGGCGAGGAGAGGACAGGAACAGTTCTGAGCTGCTGGAGCCCCCGGCTGGAGGCGCCATCATTGCACGACCTTGACGTCCACTGCGCACGCGGCGGCTGGTACAGCAGGGGAGGTAGATAGCAGAGGCCCGAAGGCGCAGAAGGCATGGACGATCAGCGACGGGAGGACTGGCAGCGAGTTGAGGCACCAGGCTGCGGCGCAACGTGCACACTATTACACATACGAGCACTTTTCCTTCGGCAGCCACGTGCGCAGCAACGTGGCGGCCGAAAGGGATGCACAGGCAATAGAAAATATCAGCCAGCATTGACTCCAAAGAGATAGGAGGACAGGAGGAGGACGAGAGGAGGATGGGAGGAGGACGAAAGGAGGACGGGAGCAGGACGGGAGGAGGACGGGAGGAGCAAAAACAAGCAAGCGCAAGCAAGCGAGCGGAAGCAAGCAAGCGCAAGCGAGCAATAACAAGCAAGCAAGACCCAGCGATCAAGGGTAAGCAAGCAAGGGCAAGCAGGAGCAAGCCGAGAGCAAGCACGCACGAGCAAGCAAGCAAGTGCCAATGGAAAAGGGGGGGGGTGCAAGACCAAGTACTTATGAGGAACTAGGACTCCTATAGGGCAAGCCTATTTGGAGAATGAGCTAGGACTCCTGTAGGGCAAACCTATTTGGAGAACAACAGGGAAGGACGGACCAGGAGAGGCGGCGGCCAGGGCGGTGATAACTTTTCTTGGTCGGCGGGGCGAGAGCGAACCTCTTCCGCTAAAAGCTAGGCGGGCGACGCACAGCTTTAATTAGGGAGACAGGGCACATGAGGGCGGGGCCTCAGGCGGCCGAAGCGGGCGGAGCCCGGGGTGCAGGCGGTGCCGAAGAGCTTGCACAGGAAAAGGTACGCCGCGGACAGGGACCGGAGGCGAAGATCCGGAGGGCGAGCGATGTGGTGTTGCCGTCAACGGCACGTCGCGAACACCAGCCTCAAGCACTGCAGAGGAGGACGTGCCACTTGTCCAGGTCGACGTCCACGAGGGAGAGGAGCACCACGAAGGCGATGAGCAACGTTGTGCCACCGGATGATGCGTAGGAGGCCCAGGAGGAAGAAGAGCACCACGAAAGCGATGTGCAGCGTTGTGCCACCGGGTGATGCGGATGAGGCCCAGGGTGGTAGTCCAATCCACGACCAGGAAACAGCCTGCTAGAGGTGCGGCCACAGACGAGGGCCGTCCTTGTCCGACAGGATGTCGGTGGAGTGCAGGGAGAAAATCTGTCCTACAGGGCGGTGGTAACACACATACGCCTGTCGCGTTTGCCAGTACTCTCGGCCCGAGTCGGGCAAGCACGAGTGCATCACACTCCATCGAACGATGCGCGCAGGGCACGCCGCGCGCGCGTTCCTCATCGTGCTGTTCAAAGGCACTAACCCTGGGCACGTGCCCTCCCAAACCTCCTCCGCCGCGGTTGGCGGCCCCACGCGCCTCCTGCCGCGGCTCGGAGCATGGACCCTGTTGCTGCGGGTGCTCCTCCTCCGTCGCCCCTCGTTGCCCCCTTGGCGCTCGTGCGCGGATGCCGCAGTGCTGCTCCAGCGCGCGTGGGGGGCCGCTGCGCGAAGCAGCGAGGTCGCCTGCGGGTGCCGAGGGCCTGCTCGCCCGCCCCCCCTCGGGACGCACTTCGGGGGCGTGAGCGGCGCCCTGCCCTTCCTCCCGCGGCGCCCTCCTCCTCCTCCTCCTCCTCCTCCTCCTCCTCCTCCTCCTCCTCCTCCTCCTCCTCCTCCTCCCCCTCCTCCTCCTCCTGCTCCTCCTCTGGGAAGCCCCCCCCCGGGCCTCCGCCTCGCCTGCCCCCCTGCCGCGCAGGAGGGCAGGGCGGCGCGCGGCCGCCGCCAGCCGACGATAGGACCCTGGGGGCGTCGGCGGCCCCCCCGTCGCCTGGGGGGTGGGGGCCGGGCGTGTGCGACGCAGGCGCGGGCAGCACGTTGTCTGCGTGTTCCGCGCAGGCGGCAAGGAAGGCAGGTGGTGTGCAGAGTGGGGAGGGAACAGCGGCGACGACGACGACGCCCGGGAGGAGGACGGTTGCGAGGACGAGGATGAGTAGACGGATGAGGGAGAGGAGGATACACACATGACGAGGAGGAGGGCGAAGTGAGGCAGGCGGAGAGAGGCGGAGGGAGGCGGAGGGAGGAGGAGGAGGAAGAAGATGAGGAACATGATAATCAGCAGGAGGAGGAGGAGGAGGGGAAGGAGGAGGAGAAGTAAGATGATCAGGAAGAGGAGGACGAGGAGTAAGAAACGACGAGGATGAGGATGAAGAGGAGGAGGAGGAGGAGGAACACGGAGAAGAGAAGGACGAGTCGTATTATCAGGACTGCTATTCGCATTCGTATCAGTATCGAGAGGTGGATCTGAGACAGAGGGCTGAGGCGATGGTGGTTTTCACAACAAGTCTGGAATAGTTACGCGAACGTTCGGGGAACGTCCCAGGTTCGTTGATCGGGTTGGTGTTTTCGGCCATCGCTGTCTTTGAATGCCACAGCATACAGCATTGTCAAATACAAGCGCATTTGTCCAGTTCGGGAATCAGTGTCGTTTTTCTTCAATCCGTTTGAACTTCGTTTGAACGCGATCTTGATGCTATTTAGAGCTACTAGTTTGCGTAGGGCGAACTTTATTAGACTTGTTCATCAACTCGGAGCTTTTTGGATCGTTGTTTGAGTTTTCAGCAACCTAGATCTTTTGACCTTCATGTGAATTTTGAGGTTTCGTGTTTTTGTTTGAATTTCTAGATTCCAACAATGTTTGGTTGCAGATGTTTGAATGTCACGTGGACTTCGTTTGGTCTGAAGATTTCCTTGCGCGCATGTTGTAGAATCATGCGTAGCATCTTTCATTTTCTTAACACATGTACGCCTTTGCCTCAAGTTCGGCGTTACACTATGAGTAGCTGTAGGGATGACGTCTGTAGTAGCAGTAGTCGTAGTCGTAGTTGGCGGCCGTTTAGAAGCTATCGTTCACTGTTTTTGCGTATCTGTTTGCTTGTTCGTTAGGTAATTACTTGGTTTGTTGATGGTTGCTGGTTTGATTGTATTGCTGTTGTGTTAGGATATGCTACATGTTTGTTGTCCTTGCTGATCTGGTATCAGGTACTATGAAGGGAGAAGCGGATGACGATACGAAAGGGGGATAGGAGCAGTCGGGAGTAGCACTTCCAAAATTAGCGGGATGTACTTGAGGCCCAGACTGCCCACCCGTGCTGAAGGAGCCAGTCTGAGACGAGGGCCGTGCCAGGGCAGAAGACAAACGTAAATAAAAGCGGCCCCCATCGCGGCCCAGCAGGTCCGTCCCCACAGCAGGTAGCCTCTCGCCGTCGCTGCCGCCGAAGCCGTCGCCGTCAACTCCCGAGGGAGGCCAGCGGGACAGACCCGCGGGGCCGCCGAGGCGGCGCGCCCTGCAGCAGCGCCAACGCCCCCCCCCAATGAGGGGCCGCACGGGCCTGCTGCAGGGTGGGCTAAGACAACGCGAGCACCCTCATGTCCACGACGCCTGCGACCAAACACACTTTTTTGATCTGCGGGGCGAGAGCGAACCTCTTCCGCTAAAAGCTAGGCGGGCTATTCACAGCTTTAATTACGGAGACAGGGCACAGGAAGGCGGGGCCTCAGGCGGCCGGAGTGGGCGAAGCACAGGGGTGCAGGCGGTGCCGAAGTGGATGTGCAGGAGGACCTGCGACCAAACACACGCCACGAACAACATTGTGATGGCGATAATCTCGTAGAACTTGACGGCCCCAAAGCCGATCGGTAAAGCTCAAGCCCAAAGTCTGAATTACACCCCACACGCCGAGCAACAAAAACTATCGATCTCTGGCCATGGGATACCAACATCATCATCCTCTCTTACTGCTTCTTCTTCCTCTTGGGGCGATCGTCGGGGTCCTCCATGTCACCGTCGTCCTTGTCGGGCGCCTGCTGCTGCTGCTTGCGGGATCTTGGACGACATCGAAGCGACATCATCCACTTCACCGTGGGGCCGTCCTGGGAGTGCATGGGGACAATCTGCAGCGCCTTGGCCGCACCCAAGCGGTTGGTCTCCATCCACTCGATCACGTGAAGGATGACGACCTGGAACTGGCCCATGTCCGTGGAGCTCACGTCGCAACGAAGCGCACCCCAGATCCAAGGGCGGCCCTCCTTCGGCGTCTGGTGCTTCGCCTTCATGCGGAAGATGAGCGCGTTGACCTGGGGGTTGGTGAGCTTGGTCATCCACTCGCTGGCCTCCTTGGCCGCCGCCGCGTCGGCATGGATGGCGGAGTTGAGGGCCTTCATCAGGAACGCGAAGATCAGCGAGCGCTGCGAGCCCATGCTGTGTGGCCCGATCGGTGGGCGCTCCTTGTTGGCGCTCTTCGCCTCGGCGACGGCCAACTCGTGCTTCTCCTGCCTCGTGTTCGCGGCATCCCGATGGGCATCGCGTAGCTTCTCCATTCCTGTCTTGATCTCCTCCCCACGAATCAAGAACACAAAAGAACTGCGATCCATCAGCATGTTGATGTTGCGTTCGTGCTGCGCAATGACCGTTTTGACCGCGCGCAACCGATTCTGAACACTGCCATCCTTGCCCTTGCCCTTTCCCTTGTCCGTGCCAGAGGAAGCTGGAGCCGAAGCGGACGTGGCACTCATCGCCTTCAGCGCGGCATCGAGTCCGTCCGCCATGGCCAGCAGGAATACAAGTGAACAGCACGGTGAAGCTCAAGAAGGATCCAGATCTCATGCTGTAACCTTGAGCCCAGCGGCTGCACGACGGTCACGGCATTGAGTCTTACGGGCGCGGACGGCACGTTCTGACGCGAAACGAACACCACGATGGGGACATGGACAGTTCCAAGTCGCGATAACGGCAGTTGGCGCATATATCAGGCGTTTGCGTTCAACTTGCCTGGCATACTTTGAGTACGGCATGGCCTTGCAGTTGTATTTGTGCATCGCAAACGGAGCACTCTCCTTACACAACGGACATGTAAAACTGGCTGCCGTCTTTGCTTGCGAAGTGCTAGTAGCGCGACTAGTATCACTGTTCGCGGTCCTCTCGTAGCTGTTACGCGGAGCTCTGTGTTTAACGGGTCCTCGGAGGGCTTGTCTGTGAGCAGCATGTGAAGCACCAAGTCGAAGGCCTAGTACATACTCACCTGCACCTCGGGCCTTCTTGGAGATCCTCGTACGAACCCGAAGACGTGCACCCAGAGGCCGTTGGACTGGAACAACTGCTGCTGCTGCTGCTACTGCTCCTACTGCTCCTACTGCTCCTCAAGGTCCTCGGAGAGCCTCGAGAGGATTACACATTCGGCGAAGCCGTCGTACTAGTGGAGGTGGAGGTAGTGGTGAGCGGGGTCGGGCCGAGCACGCGATGGTTGATTTATGTGTTGCTGCTGCTGCTGCTGGCCGGGGCCCGCCACGGGCTCCTGCGGCTCCTGACATGCCGCGAGGGACATCGCGAGGGTTACACTTTCGGCGGACCCGTCTTTCAGGTGGAGGTGGAGGAGGTGGTGGTGGCGGAGGCCCCTTGCAATGGCGTCGATGGACGTTGAGATCGGCAAGCCGTCTCGCACGCATGCTGCGCCGCTCCTGTTCGCGATGAACTGGGGCGAGAGGCGCGGCGCGAGCGAGGCGGCACCTAAGATGAAGCGAATGTCAAGGTACTTGCCCCCCACACATCTGACACAGGGCGCACGACCTGCGGAGTTGAGAGTCTGGAGTGAAATCAAAGCCTCCTGCTCAGCATGTTCGGGTTCACTGGTGTGTCCTCCTCCTCCTCCTCCTCCTGCTCCTCCTCCTCCTCCTCCTCCTCATCGTCCTGCTTCTTCTCCTCTTCCCCATCTTCCTCCCTCCGCAAGTGCCCTCGGCGCCTGCCGCGCTCCAGGGGCCGCGCCGCCGTGCGCAGATGTGCTCCCGCCGCCAGCTTCGGGCCTGACGGGCTCCCACAGCGAGGGGATTCGTGCCGGGCAGTGCCCTGGCCGATTTTCACCATTTGGGTTTGCTGTGGTCTGGGTGTTTGGGGCCGCGCTTTGACCCCAAGCGGAATTGTCGCTCTTGTACTCGCTGTCTTTCGCAGGACTCACTTGCACCGTTACCCGGGAGCGTCATCCACTGACTGCACCCGCAGTTCGACGAGCCTGCTTCGTCACATCCCGAAGAGCTTCACGCTCTGAGGGCTCCCCTGCCGCGCGCAGTCTCCTTCTTTCTGCTGGTCTTTCCCTTTCCCGCCTGTGCCGCAATTCGCTTCGCCCGTGCCCCAACGTAGCCCGCCCGCAACTCTGATCCCAGACGCCGCTGACCAACAAGTTCTGGGGAACTCTGCCTTCGGCAAAGTGTTGGGCCCTGTGCCTGGTGCTCCCCGCCTGCGCCACCGCGCGCAGGTCAGGGGCGGCATCTGCGGCAGCACCTGCTGCGTAGCACCCGCGACCTGGCCTTTTGGGGGGCGCCGACCGCGTGCGATTGGAGATTTTAGTCGATTTTGGTTCTGTTCGGGCCTCCGGGGACCTCCTCCTCCTTCTCCTCGTCTTTCCCCCCTCTTCAGTCCTTCTTCTTCTTCTTCTTCTTGTTAATATTTTTCTTCTTCTTCATATTATTGGGATTATTGCCATTACTTATTATTCGCATCATTATTATTATTATTGTTATTGTTATTATTATTATCATTACTATTATTGTTATTTATTATTATTATTACTACTATTATTATCCTTAGTATTATTCTTAGTCTTATTATTCGTATTATTGCTATTATCATGCTTAGTGTTATGATTGATGTTCTTATGCGCTACTACTAGTGTTATTATTTTTAAAGTATTTTCATGATTCTCATTGCTATTACTACCATTATTATTGTTCTTACTTTTAATACTATTATTGGTATTGCTATTTTTATCAGTATTATGATTATTGCCGTTCTTGTTATTCTTCTTTCTTTTCTAGCTATTGTTATTGTAGTAGTATTGTTATTATGAATGTGTGTTTCGTCTTCTTCTTCTCTGTCTTCCTGCCTGTCTGTCTGTCTGTCTGTCTGTCTGTCTGTCTGTCTGTCTGCCTCGCTCTCTCTCTGTCTCCCCCATCCCTCCCTCCCTCCCTACCTCCGTGCTTCCTCCCTCCGTGCTTCCTCCCTCCCTCCCTCCCTCCCTCCTCTTGCTTCCTTTCCCACTCTTTCTCCGACCCGACTTGGCGGGCGCTGGCGAGGAGTTCAAGCTGTAGCAGCAGCACCAGCGCCAGCACCAGCGAACCTCCGCCCAAGCGAGGCGCAGCCCCCCGAGTGGGGGAAGGGGTGGACGGGGGAATGAGGAGGGTGGGTGGGGGTGCTTCAGCATTTTCGCCGTTCTCGGTGCACTCTGTCTGGTAAGTCGCAAAGCCTCGAGAACAAGTTCGCTGTCTACAAGCGCGAGTGAGGGCCGCGGACCCAGCACTCCCCCCATCGCGGGTTGGCCTCTGGCTGGACACAGTGTGAGTCCGCTTTCGCGGCTACCGAGTTGGGCCGCTTTTGGGGCCCTCGTCGCCACGGTTGGATCCGCCTCGGAATTCTGTTCACAACGCGCTCCAGGAGGGATCGGAGCGAGGTGGCCGCACAGCCCCTACAGACGTGCATCCGAGAGGCATGAATCATTGAAAAACACATTGTTTGAAAACGATTTCTGGCTTCTTCCTTTTTCGCTCTCGCTGGGCTCTTCAGGCCTCCACATGACCTCAAGCTGGCCCATGAGAGGCCCCGGACGGGCTCAGAAGGGGCCGAAGACGTCCCGTGAGGCCCTCAAGAAGCCTCGAAGAGGACCCCAAGAGGGCCCCAAGAGGGTCCCATACCCGTCCAAGTTGCGGGAAGGCTAAGAGAGTCCAGCGGCCTGCTTTGTGGGAGGGAAGACGTAAGAAGCACGAGGAGGACCAGCATCATCCAGCATCATCATCATGAGTCGCTCGGCAGCCCAGCGCGCCAGACGAGCATGGACCATGCGCAGACCAGCACGACAGATCAGGTGGAGCACGGCAGACCAACAATGCACACCTGCACCGCAGGTCGGTTCGGCACGGCAGGCCTTGTGCCCCGTCAGTTCGAATATCATGGCTCGGACGAGGTGGGGAGTCTTGCGGCGTGGGGTATGGGCAAGGGGTGAGCCCCTCCCTGAATGGAAAGAAGGGGGGGAAGGTGGAAGAGGACACGCTCTAAACCACGTCAGTCCAGAGGGCTTGTGGCATTAGTCGCACCAGCCATTAACTGGCACTGAGTACCCAGATCTCGCCATTATCGACAAATAAACGGCCAGCACCGCTGCCCGTAACCATCGGTGCCGCCACTCGAGCTACGACGTCCGCCACACTTTGGATACTGCTCCAGGCACGACCGGCGATACGCCCACAGTTGCCGCCACCATTTTCTCGCTGCGCACGCAGCGATATTGCGCTCGACGCCTGACGCCTGGTGTCCGCCGCCGCCCCCGCCCCGCCCCGCCGCCGCTAGCTTCCGCCTGGCACCAGTTTCGCGTTCTGCTCTCCCTCCCCGCTCCGCTTCAGCTCGCCTGCAGCCCCCAATGCATGCTAGGTCCAATAATCCGGGGACGTACCCAACCCTTGTAAGCATGTGGCGAGTATACATCGGATCGCTCAATACACAAGCAATCATTGAATGATCCGCAATGCCCTTGAACGCTTCGCCAAAGAACGTCGGGCCAGAGTCAGATGTTTGACACATGTGGCGTCACTCTTAAGAGTCAGGTCGTTGGCAGGACCGTGACCACGAGCGGGCGTGGAAACATGTGGAGAGGGACGATTGGAGACATGATTCGTGGGAGTAGCAGCGCCTTGCGCTGTGTTCGAATTGCAGGACAGCGCTCTGCGCACCATGGCAGTACAGCGCCTTGCGCTAAACGTAGCATCTGCCCGCGTGCATTACTAGCAACAGGCAGCTGAAGAAGGGATGCGGCATGGACAACGGACAGCGCAATGCGCTATTCGCTGCGCGGCGCTCACACACGCCGCGACCGCGTAGGACGTCACTCCGCAGGCCCTCCCAGAACCCCGCGACAGTGGCGACAGCTTCGCAGATCGCAGCCCCCTCATCCGGGGGGCTGGCGAGGTCTCGCGGTGATCCGCGTAAGACGTCAATCCGTTGGCCCTCCCAGAAGCCCAGCGTGCCGACAGCTTCGCAGATCGCAGCACCCCCCCCAGGGGACGGCGAGTTCTCGTGGTGATCCGCGTAAGACGTCGCTCCGCTGGCCCTCCCAGAGGCCCACGAAGGTGGCGACAGTTTTGCAGATCGCAGCCCCCCAGGGGACGGCGAGGTCTCGCGGTGATCCGCGTAAGACCTACCTCCGCTGGCCCTCCCAGAACCCCACGAAAGTGGCGACAGCTTCGCAGTTCGCAGCCCCCCAGGGGGCGGTGAGGTCTCGTGGCGATCCGCGTAAAACGTCACTCCGCTGGCCCTCCCAGAAGCCCACAAAAGTGGCGACAGGTTTGCAGATCGCAGCCCCCCATGGGGCGACGAGGCTCGTGGTGGTCTGCGTAGGGCGTACCTCTGCTGGCCCTCCCAGAAGCCCACGAAGATGTCGCAGATCGCACACCGCAGCCCCCCGGGGGGACGGCAAGGTCTCCTGGGGATCCGCGTGAGACGTCACTGCGCTGGCTCTCCCAAAAGCCCACGAAATTGGCGACAGTTTCGCAGATCGCAGCCCCCCAGGGGACGGCGAGGTTTCGTGGTGATCCGCGTATACCACCGCTGGTTGGGCTCAGTCGCATCTCAGTTGTGGAAGGTTCTCTCTGGCTTCTCTGTTTCCACACCCTGGATGCGTGTTCTGACGTCGCGATGGTCCGCATCCGCCGTCAGGGTTTCCCCGCTGGACTGTGTCACCAGTCAGTCTGTGCTACTTGTCAGACTCCTTGGATTGACGTCTTCGGGACCGTTTCCTATTCGTTCGTATCCGAACTGTTGGGAACGCTTACGCGCCATTTTGGCTGCGCTCTGCTTCCTCGGTGCCTGTGTTCAGACTCCCTGGATGCGCCGTTGCATGTTCCTTTCAGGGGCTGCCCTGCAGACTCCCTGGATTGCACGCCTTGGCTCAGACGCCCTGGGTCGCTGCTGCCTGCCGCCTGACCGCGGCCTCGCGCGCGCCCGCCCTAGTCGCGGCCGCAGCCCGACCGTGACCGCCCGCCGCTGGCGCTTCCGCCTGCGGCTGCAAAAAAAAGTATACCACCGCTGGGCTTTCCAGGAGCCCACGAGATTGGCGACAGTTTCGCAGATCGCAGCCCCACATGGGACGGCGAGGTCTCGTGGTGATCTGCGTAAAACGCACCTCCGCTGGGCCTCCCAGAACCCCACGAACGTGGCGGAAGTTTCAAAGATCGCAGCCCCCCAGGGGGGACGGCGAGGTCTCGTGGTGATCTGCGTAAGGCGCACTCCCGCTGAGCCTCACAGGAACCCACGACAGTGGCGACAGTTTCGCAGATCGCAGCCCCCCAGGGGACGAAGAGATCTCGTGGTGATCCACGTAAGACGTCACCACGCTGGCCCTCCCAAAACCCCACGACAGTGGCGACAGTTTCGCAGGTCGCAGCCCCCCAGGGGACGACGAGGTCTCGCGTTGATTCGCGTAAAACGTACCTCCGCCGGGCCTCACAGGAGCCCACGAAAGTGGCGACAGGTTTGCAGATCGCAGCCCCCCATGGGACGGCAAGGTCTCATGGTGATCTGCGTAAGCGCACCTTCGCTGGGCCTCCCAGAAGCCCACGACAGTGGCGACAGTTTCGCAGGTCGCAGCCCCCCAGGGGACGGCGAGGTCTTCGTGTTGATCTGCATCAGGCGCACCTCCGCTGAGCTTCCCAGGAACCCACGACAGTGGCGACAGTTTCGCAGATCGCATCCCCCCAGGGGACAGAGAGATCTCGTGGTGATCTGCGTAAGACGTGCCTCCTGTGGGCCTCCCAAGAGCGCGCGACAGTGGCGACAGTTTCGCAGGTCGCAGCCCCTCATGGGACCGCGAGGTCTCGTGGTGATCCGCGTAAGACGTACCTCCGCTGGGCCTCCCAGGAACCCACGAAAATGGCGACAATTTCGCAGATCGCAGCCCCGCAGGGGACGGCGAGGTCTCGTCGTGATCTGCGTAAGAGCCTTCCAGTAACCCACAAAAGTGGCGACAGCTTCTCAGATCGCAGCCCCCCAGGGGACGGCGAGGTTTCTTGGTGATCTGGGTAAGGCGCATACCTCCGCTGGGCCTCCCAGGAGCCCACGAAAGTGGCGACAGTTTCGCAGATCGCTGCCCCCCAAGGGACGGCGAGGTCTCGTGGTGCTCTGCGTAGGACGTGCCTCTGCTGGGCCTCCCAGGAGCCCACGAAAGTGGCGACAGTTTCGCAGATCGCTGCCCCCCAGTGGACGGCGAGGTCTCGTGGTGATCTGCGTAAAACGCACCTCCGCTGGGCCTCCCAGAACCCCACGAAGGTGGCGGAAGTTTCAAAGATCGCAGCCCCACAGGGGGGACGGCGAGATCTCGTGGTGATCCGCGTAAGACGCACCTCCGCTGGGCCTCCCAGGAGCCCACGAGAATGGCGACAGTTTCGCAGGTCGCAGCCCCCCAGGGGACGGCGAGGAGGAGGAGGAGGAGGAGGAGGAGGAGGAGGAGGAGGAGAAAGGAGGGTTGAAGGAGGAGGGGGGAGGAGTGAGTGATGGAGACTATTCGAAACGAGAACTCAACCAAACGAATACCCAACACAGCGAAGGTTGGGAAGTAAAGCAGGAGGCAAAGCATGAGGCACGAGGAGGAGAGGAGTGGAGGAGGAGGGAGGAGGTGGGAGGACGGACCGCGCAGTGCTGTATTCAAGACGAGTACCCAACACAAGGAGGGTTGGGAAAGAGCTCGCTCCTCGATCCCCACCCTCTCCGCCTCATCCGCCTCTTCCACCTGGGCCTGCCCCCCCCTCCCTCTCCCGGTCGGTTTGCGCTTCGGGCCTTGTCCTGTCGGGGTCGCCTCCTCGCTGTCGCGGCGCCTCCGCCGATGGAGTGAGGGCGCGCTCCTTGCTCGGGGGCGGAAAAGAGGGGGGTGATGACTAGGGGGGGGTGGATATCATGGCGGGGGCCATGATATTTCCCCAGATTTCATGGCGCCTCTTCTTATTTCATTACGTCCCTGGCCCCCCCGCTGGGCCGCGCACATGCCGCCGGTCATGATTTGCACCCCCCCCTCTTGGACACCCCCCTCTTGGCCGCTCCCGACTTGCCCGAGCCGAGCCCGAGTCCGAATCCCTCCGCCTCCCCCGTGGCCGCCCGCCTTCCCCGCCGCCCCCGACCGCCTGGCGCCAGGGGCCCGCCGGAAGGCCCCGGCGGCGCGCAGCCCCAGCGCCAGCGGGAGCGGCAGCAGCAGCAGCAGCAGTAGCAGCAGCCCCAGCCGCCAGGCACCGCCCCGCCTCCCATGTGGATGGTGACGATGGTGATGATGATGATGATGATGATGATGATGATGATGATGATGATGATGATGATGACGATGATGATGATGATGATGATGATGATGGTGATGGTGGTGGTGATGGTGGTGAGGATCAGGATGAGGATGATGGTGATCATGATGAGGATGATGATGATGACGATGATGATGACGATGCTGATGGTGATGCTGATTATGATGATGATGGTGATAGTGGTGATGATGATTATGATGTTGATGACGACGATGATGACGGTTATTATGACGATGATGCTGATGATGCTGTTGCTGATGCTGATGATGAGGAATCTGCTGACCATGATGATGCTGATGCTGATGCTGATGCTGACGACGATGATGATGCTGTTGATGATAATGATGCTGCTGATGCTGATGATGATGCAGCTGCTGAGGATGATGCTGCTGCTGATGATGATGATGATGCTGTTGCTGATGATGGTGATGCTGCTGATGATGATGATGCTCATGATGCTGATGATGATGCTGATGATGATCATGCTGATGCTGATGATGATGATGCTGATGCTGATGCTGATGCTGATGATGATGATGATGATGATGAGGAGGAGGAGGAGGAGGAGGAGGAGGGAGAGGAGGACGAGGAGGAGGAGGAGGAGCAGGAAGAGGAGGACGATGATGATGATGATGATGATGATGATGATGATGATGATGATGTTGTTGTTGTTGTTGTTGTTGATTAGGGTGATGATGATAATGATGATGTTGAGGAGGATGAGGAGGAGGAGGAAGAGGAGTAGCAGGACGAGCACGACGACGATGATGATGATGATGATGATGGTGGTGATGATGATGACGATGATGATGATGAAGCTGATAATGATGCTGATGAGGATGCTGATGATGATGAAGTTGGTGGTGGTGGTGATGATGGTTATGATGATGATGCTGATGCTGCTGCTGCTGCTGCTGCTGCTGATGATGATGATGATGATGATGCTGATTATGTCGATTATGATGACGATGATACGGATGATGGTAAATCTGATGATGCTGATGACGATGATGCTGCTGCGGCTGCTGGTGCTGATGATGACGATGCTGATGACGATGATGATGATGATGCTGATGGTGATGATGATTATGATGCTGATGAAGATGATGATGCTGATGCTGATGCTGATGCTGATGCTGATGATTGTTATGATGCTGATGCTGATAATTAATGATGATGGTAATGATGCTGATGATGCTGATGTTGATGATGATGATGCTGATGCTGATGATGGTGCTGATGATGAGGATGATGTTGATGCTGCTGCCTCTGCTAGATGTGATGATGAGGAGGAGGAGGAGGACGAGGAGGAGAAGGAGGAGGGGGAGGACGAGGAGGAGGAGGACGATGATGATGATGATGATGATGATGATGATGATGATGATGATGACGATTATGATCATGATGAGGAAGAGGAGGAGGAGTAAGCGGAAGAGGAGGAGGAAGAGGAGGAGGAGGAGGACGATGCTGACGATGATGATGACGATGATGGTGATGCTGGTGATGCCGATGATGATGATGATGAGGATGATGATGATGCTGCTGATGATGATTATTATGTTGCTTTTGTTGACGATGATGATGATGATGATTATGACGATTACGATGCTGATGATGATGCTGATGATGATGATGGTGGTGGTGGTGGTGGTGCTGGTGGTGGTGGTGGTGATTTTGATGATGATGATGCTGATGATGCTGCTGCTGATGATGATGCTGCTGATGATGATGCTGATGATGCTGATGATGGTGATAGTTTTGATGATGCTGACGATGCTGATGACGATGATGGGCGTGATGATGTTGCTGCTGTTGCTTTTCATTCTGATGATGCTGATGAAGCTGCTGCTGATGATGCTGATGATGATGATGATGATGATGATGATGATGATGATGATGATGATGATGATGATGAGGATGAGGACGAGGATGAGGATGAGGATGAGGAGGAGGAGGAGGATGAGGATGAGGATGAGGATGAGGATGAGGATTAGGATGAGGAAGGAGGAGGAGGAGGAGGAGGAGGAGGAGGAGGAGGAGGAGGAGGAGGAGGAAGGAGGAGGAGGAGGAGGAGGAGGAGGAGGAGGAGGAGGAGGAGGAGGAGGAGGAGGGGGAGGAGGAAGATGAGAAGGAGGAGGCGGAGGAGGAGGAGGAGGAGGCGGAGGAGGAGGAGGAGGGTCTAGCGTCGACCGAGTGTCGAGGTCGAGGATTTTCCGATCTCGCCAGTCCTCTTCTGGCATCCACACAGTTTGTTTTTCCCTTCCCCGCAGTGTCGATTCCACGGCATGGCAGGTAACCTCGCCGGGCCAGGCGAGGCGACTCGGAGCTGGCCTTCGAGGTGCTCCTGTCGCTCTTCGCGGGTTGGGGAGGCGGAGGTGGAGGACGAGGACAGGACAGGCATGCCCCACGGCCTCCCTGCAGGGCTGGGTGGCAGTGCGCCTGCGGCACGTAAAACTTCGAAGACCGCGCCGCCTGCCGCCAGTGCGCGGCCCTTCGCGCCAGGGCCCCTGCTGCTGCGCCCCCCTGGCGGGTGCCGCCCGCGGGGCCGTGGACGCGTGGCCAGCCTTGCCCCCAGGCCGACCGCAGCGGCCCCGGGCCCAGGCCGACGCCTTCCGCCAGGCCGCGGCCGCCGCGCTGGCGGAAGCGGTGGAGCCGCTGCAGCGGGAGGAGGCCGCTTCCCGCGAATGCGAGGCGCAGCTGCGCGCCGGCAACCGCCTGGAGGGCTTCTGGGCGGCGGCGCGGCGAGCGGCAGCCGCGGCGACAGCGGCAGACGAAGCCCTGGCAGCTGCGACGCGCCGGGCGGAAGAGGCCCACGCCGCAGCGGCGGTTGCCGACGCAGCATCCTTGGGGGAGGAAGCTGCCCAGCACGCCCGGGGCGCGGCCTCGCCGGGGGCCTACCGCGCAGCGAGCGGGGCTGGCCGAGGCCGCGCGCGAGCTCCCGGGCCGCCTGGGGAACGGGGCCGCGGCCCGCGCGTGGGGCGCGGAGCCGCCGAGGCAGCTGCTGGCGGCGATGGCGGCGGCGCGCGCCGCGCTCCAGGACGGCGCCTCCGACGAGCAGGGCGACGCCCTGGGCGCGAGGAGTCGGGCGGACGACCTCGAAGTCGAGGAGCTCGGCCGCGCGGAGGAGGACGTCTTGCTGGAGGAGCTCGACCAGGCGGGGCCAGACGACGACGCGGCCCTCCTCGAGGCCGCCCGCAGACTGCGCGGGGCCCGCAGGGAGGCAGCCGCAGACGCGCGCCCAGCCTCCCCGGGGGCGACGCAGCCGCAGCCGCGGCCGCAGCCACTGAGGTGGCGCTGCGGCCGCGCCGGCGTGCGGGTCGGCGAGGCCAGCAACCCGGGGCCGCCGGGCAGGCCGCAGGCGCTCGCCTGCCCAGGCTGCCGCGGGCCGCTGCGCGCAACGCGGGTCCTCCGCGCGGACACCTGCGCTGCCTGCGCCGGGCCTGCGCGGGTGTCTCCCGCCGCTGCGAGGTCTGCGACGCATTGTTCTGCCGGAGGCGGCCGCGGGGGGTGCGGCGGCGCCCGCAGCGGCGCCGCGGCGGCCGGGAGGCTCGTTGCCCCCGCCGGTGTTGGCGCGCCTCCTGCCCCGAAGGCCAATTTATGATATTTCAACAGTACATCATGACGTTTCAATTTTGCATTTCGTGCGCTGCCATATGAGCGCCAAACAGTCGCCCTCAAGAATCGGCCAAGCTGCCGAACACTGCCAGCCGCCGCGGCGACGTGACCGCTGCGCTGCGCCGCGCTGCTGGTGCCTGTCTTCTGCCACTGGTTTGTCGCGGCGCACGTGCAACTCACAGTGCAGGCGGGCGCCGAGAGGACCTGCTGTGGCCCCCGCAGGAGGAGACGGAAGACGATGGTGAGGAGGGGGAGGCGAGGGTTTCGTTTCTCCGACGGATAAGGCCCGCAGCTCGAAGCTCTAAGGAGGAGGAGGAGGATAAGGAGGAGGAGGAGGAGGAGGAGGAGGAGGAGGAGGAGGAGGAGGAGGGAGGAGGAGGAGGAGGAGGAGGAGGAGGAGGAGGAGGAGGAGGAGGACGAGGAGGACGAGGAGGAAAAGGAAGAGGAACAGAAGGAAAAGGGGAGGGGCGCTGGTATCTCCTCCCCCGTTCCTCTTCTCTCCTCGCCCATTCGATCGGGCGACGCCAAACAAATACCTGCATACGCCCACCCTGGCCGGCCAAACCCTGGGACCAGGAATCGGTGCACACGCCTTCCTGGCGAGGCCGGGGGGGGGGGGCACATGCACCGATCCTGGGCCCAGGATGGGCCCAGCAGGACTGGTACACGATACACGGCGCCTCCCAGCAGTCCCCCGTCCCTGGTGCCTCGGTCCGTGCGCCCTTTGCGTCTGCCTGCCAGGCTGCGAATCCGTCCGTCCATCCGTCTCTGTCTGCCGATGTACCTGCCTGTCAGCCTGTCAGTGTCTGTGTCTGTGTCTGTGTCCGTGTCCGTGTTTATGTCCGAGTCTGTCTGTCGGTCTGTCGGTCTGTCTGTCGGTCGGTCGGTCCGTCCGTCTGTCTTTCTGTCTGCGCGCTTCTGCTGTGCGTGTGTGTGTGTGTGTGTGTGTGTGGAGGGGCAGAAGAGGATGAGGAGGGGGATGAGGAGGAGGAGGAGGAGGAGGAGGAGGAGGAGGAGGAGGAGGAGGAGGAGGAGGAGGAATAGGAGGAGGATGAGGATGATGAGGAGGAGGAGGAGGACGAGGAGAAGGAGGGGGACGAGAAGGAGAAGAAGGACCAGAGCAAACCCAAGATGCATCAGCGATGCTGCAACGCACCCTCCCGTCCCCAGCCTTCCCTTTCACAGGCAGCAGCGCCTCCCCTGAAAGACCAGCGCAGCCGGGCCTGCCCTTCGGGGGAGGGCCTCGTTTTGAAAAGGAGTTGCCTTGCATCTTCCTGGCGCGTAATCAGTCAGGAGAGAAAAAAACACACACACAGAAACAATTAATCGTCGATTCCCCCAAACATATGGGAAGATATGGGAAGTGGGGGGGAAGACAAAAACCCAGAACATGTGGGAAAATATGGGGAATCCTTTTATTTGTGTGTATTTATTTGTGTGTCTCAGGGCCCCTTCAGTCGGGAACGCGGGAGAAGATGCTCCTACAATTCCGCGAGGTGTCCAGCGATGTCCCCCCTTTCGAAGAAGGACCGCCCCCCATCAGTACAGTCGGGGCCCTGAAGCAGGAACCCTTTTCGTCGGGGAGGGGCTCGGTGCTCCCTGTTTGTTTCAGAGTTTACCTCGGGTTTTCCTGAGGTTTCCCATGGGAACTCGAGGCTGAACTGATGGGAAAAAGGGGCCTCGTTCCTTGTTTAGGGTTCCTTAGGTTAACGCCCCGACTGTACAATTCAGCGATGTGTCCAGCGATATCCCCCTTTCGAACAAGGACCGCCTCCCATTAGTAGCACTGTGGAGCACGCTTGCGTCTGTGGCAGTGGCCTCTTCGAGGAAGTCGTCAGCGACAACTCCTTTTCGGAGCAGGGCCGCGCCGCATCCGTGCAGTGCTAATTCAGCGTGCTTCAGCTCCAGGTCTCTCTGATCAGCGAAGGCCGGTGGGATACTCCCCTTTTTTGAAGCAGGGCAGCCTCACATCCGTTTAAATTAGAAAGCTTGGGGCAGAAAGGAGAGTGCGCGCGGCGCGAGTTCGAGAACGTCGTTTTGGAACCGACCTGTGCCGAATCCTCGCAGCTATTGGGACGACTGTGCGCGGCGGTGGGGCGAGAGTCCCACTTTGAAACTGAACCGCCCTCCACCAGTGAAGCTGCTGCAATCTATTCAAACGAAAGTGCGCGTCGCTGAAGCGAGAACAGCATTTGGAAACGACCCCATTCTATTCCTGACGGTTTCGCACAAGTTTGAAACGAATGCACGCGGCGTTAGGACGAGAGCCACACTTCGAAAACGACCCGTGTTCCATCTTTGTAGTTGTTGCAAACATTGAGGCGAATGTGAGGGGCACTACAGCGATACGCACATTTTGAGAAAAGGAGCCGCCCCCATTTTTGACGTAACTATAGGCAAGCTTTTGAAGCGATTGTGCACGGCAGGGGAGGGCCACATTTTGAGAGCCACCTCCTCCATCCTTCAAACGGATGTGGGCGGCGTTGAGGCGAAACCCACATTCCGGGAGCCCCCCTCTCACAGCCTTGGCGGCTGCATGAAGGCGGGAGCCACATCTTTGAAAACGACCTGTGGTCCATCCCTGGAACCGTCGGCAGTTCCAGCTTCAGGACATACGTGGGGAGGAAGCTTCAGGCGACAGGCCCAGCCCGCCCCACCGACGTGTTTGGGGCTGCGGCAGCGAGGAATTGGTTACGCGGAAAAGATATGCCGGAGTACGACGGTGAGGATGAGGAAGCGGATGTTGAGGTGGATGGGAAGGATGGTGATGACGCTGATGATGCTGATGATGATGCTGCTGATGCTGATGATGCTGATGGTGATGATGATGAGGATGCTGCTGATGATGATGATGGTGGTGATGATGCTGATGAGGATGAGGATGCGGATTAGGCTGAGGATGTTGCTGCTGCAGCTGCTGGTGATGATGATGAGGGGGATGAGGATGAGGACCACTGTAATCAACGATGTTGAAATACACCCTCCCTGCAAGCTCACCCTTCATAGGCCCCTGTTTCCTTTCAGAGAATTGCTCCGTTGGGGGACAACCGTGTGAAACTCCTGAAGCGTGCCAAGACACCATTCTCAGGACTTCAACGCCACGAGTTAATCGCACTGTTGCGCCTTGGCGATCCTGAGTCGTTCCAGAGCACGATCCCTGGGACTTCAGCATTGCGCCATGGCAATCCCGAGTGCCCTGGGCATTTTTGAAGAACGTATGTGCGCGGCGCTAAGGCGAGAACCACATTTTGTAAACGATCCGCCCTCAACCCGTGCAGCCCTCGCAATTGTTTGAAACGACTGTGCGTGGCGCTGAGGCGAGGGCCACATTTGGAAAACCACCCGCCCTCAATCTGTGAAGCTCTCGCAAGTTCTTAGAACACGTGTGCGTGGCGCTAGGACGAGAGCCACATTTGGAACACCACCTGTCCTCTACCCGTGACTTCCTTGCAATTTTCAGAACGAATGCACGCGGCGCTAATGCCATAGTCACATGGTGACCACCACCCGCCATGCATTTGAAAAACTGCTGCCAGCTCTCACGCGCCAGATTCATACATGGCAAGGGGGTCTCAGGCGAGGCGCCTGGCCCGCCCTTCCGATGGCCTCGGGGTGCGACAGGGAAGGCTTATGTAGAAGGAGAAGGAATGGAGGATGAGGAGAGGGATGCTGCTGCTGCTGATGATGCTGATGATGATGGTGTTCATGCTGCTGAAGATGCTGATGCTGATGCTGATGATGATGATGATGATGATGATGCTGATAACGATGATGCTGCTGAGGCTGATGATGCGGTTGATGATGCTGCTGATGATGATGTTGCAGATGATGATGATGCCGATGATGATGATGATGATGATGATGATGATGATGATGATGCTGATGATGATGATGACGATGATGATGATGATGATGATGATGATGATGATGATGCCGAGGATGATGATGATGCTGATGCTGATGATGATGCTGATGCTGATGTCGATACTGCTGCTGATGATTCATATGCTGACGTTGCTGATGCTGATGCTGATGCTGCTGACGCTGCTGCTGCTGATGCTGATGAAGCTGATGATGATGCTGCTGATGATTACGATGCCGATGCTGATGTGCTGATGTTGTTGATGATGATGCTGATGATGATGCTGATGATGATGAGTATGATGCTGCTGGTGAGGATTATGCTGATGACGATGCTGATGATGATGATGATGACGATGCTGCTGCTGATGATGAGGAGAATGGTGATGCTGCTGATGCTGCCGCTGATGATGATGATGATGATGATGATGATGATGACGATGACGATGACGATGATGATGCTGCTGATGATGATGATGATGACGATAATGATGATGCTGTTGATGATGAGGCTGATGCTGACGACGCTGATGCTTATGACGTTTATGCTGCTGATGATGTTTATGATGCTGCTTATGACGATGATGATGATGACGATGCTGCTGCTGCTGACGATGAGGACAATGGTGATGCTGCTGATGCTGCCGCTGATGATGACGATGATGATGACGATGACGATGCTGATGATGCTGCTGCTGCTGCTGATGATGATGATGATGATGACGATACTGATGATGCTGTTGATGATGAGACTGATGATGACGATGCTGATGCTTATGCGGATTATTATTTTTATGATGATGATGATGAGGATGATGATGCGGATGATGATGCTGATTCTGATGATGATGATGATGCTGATGCTGATGACGATGATGATGATGCTGATGATGTCGATTACGATGATGCTGATGCTGATGATGATGCTGATGATGTGGTGATGATGATGATGAGGAAGAGGAGGAGTAGGCGGCGGGTTATGACCATGATGATGAGGAGGATGAACGATACTCATAGCAACACCAATAATGATACGACTCGCGCATTGAGTAGTAGTAATTATGTTGTTGATATGATTAGCAATAAGGATACGAATATAATATCATTCGTATTGTCAATGATACTACTACTAATCATACGCACACTGTTACTAACAATATGAGTAATACTACTAACAGTACGTTTACTAATGCTAGTACTAATCGTAATACTACCAAAACTAATACTAGCAATACTAATACAACGAACAAAAAGAAACATATGACGAATCAGAGAAGAAGGAGGAGGAGGCGGAGGAGGATGAGGATGAGGAGGATGAGGATGATGACGAGGAGGAAGAGGAGGAGGAGGAGGAGGAGGAGGAGGAGGAGGAGGAGGGAGGAGGAGGAGGAGGAGAAGAGGAGGAGGAGAGGAGGAGGAGGAGGAAAGGAGGAGGAGGAGAAGAGAGGAGAGAGGAGGCGGAGGGAGGGGGATGGAGGAGGAGTACGGCGGCGATGGACCGAGGCGCCCCCCCTCCCCGCGCGAGGGCCAGAAGCAGGTGGCCGCGGGAGAGGAAAAGAGGCGGCCCGTGCTCCCGCCGCGCGCGGGCTGGGGCCACTGGGGCCGCCAGGTCGGCCGCCATGATGCATGCCAGGTGGCCGCCAGGATGAGGGGGGGGGGGGCGATGCGGGGGAGAGCGGGGGGCGGAGGAGGAGGAAGACGAGGATGAGAAGGAGGAGGAGGAGGAGGAGGGAGGAGGAGGAGGAGGAGGAGGAGGAGGAGGAGGAGAGGAGGAGGAGGAAGAGGAGGAGGAGAGGAGGAGCAGGAGGAGAGGAGGAGGAGGATGGAGGAAGAGGATGAGATTGATGAGGAGGATGAGGAGGAGGAGGAAGAGGAGGAGGAGGAGGAGGAGGAGCAGGAGAAGGAGGAGGAGGAGGAGAAGGAGGAGGAGGATTGGGAGGATTGGGAGGATTGGGAGGAGGAGGAGGAGGAGGAGGAGGAGGGCGAGGAGGAGGAGGAGGAGGAGGAGGGAGTGAGGGAGGATTGAGAGACACATGGGGGGGAGACGAATGAGACCGTAGGGAGGACGAGGGATTTTGGAGGAGGGGGGGGTTACCTGCAACCCAGGGCGGAGAGAGGGAGGAGGGAGGAGAGAGGAGAGAGGAAAGAGGAGGTAGGATAAGGTTCACTCCTTCCACTGCACGTGCAGGTTGGGTCGGGAGTTTCCCCAGGTTGCTCAGTGACGGTTTCCGAAGAGAAGGTTTACAGTGGCTACAGCCTGACCCGAAATCCATTCAAAGCGGGTACCTGGACCCCTCCCGATGTCCAAACGCACAAGTTTTCCGAGTAGCGTCTAGCCCTGGAGAAAGCTTCACACCTCGGAGTTTTGCGCAGATTTATTTTTGTTCGTTTTGGATACTGTCTGCGCAGAACCAATGTTTTACAGCGCCACTCGCCGCAGAGCCAGGGGCGGGAGCAGGGGACCCAGGGGCCCCAGGAGGTCTCAGGAGGCGCCAGGACGCCTCAGCAAGCCCTGGGAGGTCTCAGGAGGCCCCAGGAGGCCCCGGAGGAGCACTTAGGAAGTTACTGGATGCCCCAGGAAGCTCCAGAAAGCCACAGGAGGCCCCAGGAGGCCTTATGAGGTCCCAGAAGGCCCCAGGAGGCCCCAGGAGTCCCCAGTATCCCAGGAGGTTCCAGGAGGCCCGAGGAGGCCCCAGGAGTTCGAAATTCCAGAAGCCAGAGGTTTCAGAAGTTTGAGTTTCTTCCAGCAGTTACCAAATTGTTACATATATATATATATAGATAAATACACATATTGAGATATATGAGAATCTTTGGATTCTGGAATGATTAAGAAGAGTTTGAAGTTCTGCGTCTCTGAAGCTCGACATATGTTGAAACCTTTGAACATGCCAGGGCCATGGATTTCCAGATGTCTAGGATCCCCCTGACATGGTTGGAACCATTGGTTTCATACATCTCGTCATCTTGAGTGTTAGGTGTCATGTTTTTTTGTTTTTGTGTTATCGTGCTGCTTTTTTGTGTTTAAGGCTTTTCTGTCACGAAGCAACTGAGCCAAAGTTTTTTGAACTTGCGAAAATACTAGGACCCAGGATTTCCAGATTCTCAGGCGTCCCAGACTTGTGGTGGGAATTATGGGTTTCATAAGTTTCAGAAATTTGTATACAGGCTTAGAGTCCCCACAACACTTTAGATCAATAGAGCTATTGTTTACACGTGTACAGCTTTTGGAAATCCCTAGGCCCTACATTCCCGGATCTCCAGCATCCCCCGAAATCCTGAGGCCTCCTGGGACTTCCTTCTGGCACCTCCTGGGGCCTTCTGGGATCTCCTGGGGCCTTCTAGGGCCTCTTGAGGCCTCCTGGGGCCTCCTGTGAACTCCTGCTGCCCCCCGCGATTCCAGTGAACCCCCAGTTCCAGGGATGAGGAGGGTGATTCAAGGAGGAGGAGGAGGAGGAGGAGGAGGAGGAGGAGGAGGAGGAGGAGGAGGAGGAGGAGGAGGGCAAGCGGTGAGGACAAACCAGGTGCGCTCGCGCTATATCCGACATCCTATCTTTCGTGCCCATCCTTTCCCATTGCGCTGATTTTGCTATATCTGCGGACGCGTGTCATAGCCGACCTGTACATCTACAGAAGACCACATCGTATTATGCGCAGTCGGAAGAGGGAAACTTGTGGGACCTGTGCGATGTGGGGAACCTCTGTGGCCTGTGGGGCCTGCGAGACCTGCGACACTTGTAGGACCTGTGGGACCTGTGGGAACTGTGGGACTTTTGAGACCTGCGAGACCTGCTGGACCCGTTGCACAGGCAGGACCTGCGGGATTTGTGGGACCTGCGGGACCTGTCGGACTTATGGGGCATGCGAGACTTGCGACACTTGTGGGACTTAATGGGATCTGTGGAACAGGTCAGACTTGTGGGACCTGTGGGGCCTGTGGTGCCCTGCGAGACCTGCGAGATTTGTGGGATCCAGAAAGAAAAGTGGCCCACTCTGGGGCGTCAGCGCCATTGGACAACGGGAGCACAGAACCGATCCGAAAATGACGGCCACGCTGCAGCGAAACCAAAGTTCATGAAGAGCTGTAATCAATCGGGTGGTAAAACAGGCTACGGGACAAAAACATTTCGCGCAAATCCTTTGCGTAAACGCAAGATGCGGAGGGATCAAAGTGATATGACACAAAAAGCAAGCTCGGATGCGCAACACATATGATTATTAGGACTACCATCAATATTATCATCATCAGTATTACCATTATGACTATCTTATTATCATTATTATAATTAGTATTACTATTATCATTGTTGTTGTTGTAAGTATGTTCATCATTATAATGTTTCTTATTGTTATCATTATTATTATCATCATTATTATTACTATTATTATTACTATTATTATTATTATTATTATTAGTATTGTTGGTATTTTTATTACTCGTATGATTATGATTATGATTATGATTATGCTTATTGTTATGATTATCATTAGTATTATTGTTATCTGTATTATAAATATTATTATTATTACTATTATTAATAATACGATTTTTTAATTATTATTGCTATTATTATTAATTTACTTTTTATTGGTATTAGTACTTTTTATGATTATTCTTATTGGTGTTATTGTACATATATATATGTGTATACATTAATACAGTGCGCGGAGGGGAGGCGGACTCTCTCAGTACACATTCGGGGAAGAGGGGAGAGTAGTATTCATATTGTACATCTGTGGAGGAGGAGGAGAGGTGAGAGACGAGAGAGGACGGAGGAGGGTATGAGGTTGGACGCAGGTATCCAGAGCCCCCCCAAGATGATGTCTCGTCGTGGTCGTGTGTGCCCCTCCCTCCCTCCCTCCCTTCCCTCGCCGGCGCCAGCCGCTTCCTGGTCCCCGCTCACGCCCGCGCCCCCTCCCCCCCGGGCGCGGCGGGCGGCCCCCGCCCCCCCGCGGGGACGATGGCGGCCTTCCAGCCCCTCCGGACGACGGAGCCGCAGGACCTCGGGCCCGCCGGGTCCCCGCCTCGCCTCCAAGGCCAGTCGCTACAGTGCCGTTTTTAATACATGCTCCGCGTGCGGATCATGTATAAAACATGCAGGGATTTAGTCTTAAAAACAGCGAGGAGTTCATGCATTGGTTTGTTAGTATTTTTCTTTTTCTTTATAACTATATATATATATATAAAACAAAAACAAATATATTTTAAACATCCTATGTATTAAAAACTGCCCTGTACCCTCCCCGGTTCGTTCGCACCGTGGCTCGGGCCATCTCCGAACAGTGGTCCGGCGGGAGCCTCTGGGGGCAAGGCCCGCCTGGGCCGAGTTGGGGGGAGGGGGCCTACCCCGAAGAGGAGGACGCGGGGGGCGAGCAGGAAGTCTCGGGCGAGAGCCGTCGCAGGCGACTTCTCGTTCCCAAGTCCCCAACTCTTCCACGAAGAATCGAGCCGCCAAGAAAATGAGGGGAACTCGGGGATACACCCCCAGGAGGCTGTGCGGGCGCACCCCTACCGACGATGACGCCCCCTTACCGTATATCCTCGAGTTGGGCTCCCAAGTTTTGCCCATTCGAAAGCCCCACGAAATCGGGTATAGGGGTTGACATAGCTACTCTCATCCCAGCGGCGACGACGACGGTGGTCGTCTCGGAGTTTCGCTTGGGCGGCGTTCCTGGAAGGTCTCGTCGCCGGGGTCGGACGCAGCTCGACGAAGTGGCCAGCGTGGACCCGAGGAGCAGAGTCTGTAGGTCGCTCTCGGGCGAAGTTCTGGTCGGACGACGACAGCGACGGCACCGGCGACGGCGACGGTGGCGGCGGCCGTCGCCCCCTGGCGTGGCATCCTGTGCCTGCCGAGCCCGACTCCTCCTCCTCCTCCTCCTCCTCCTCCTCCTCCTCCGCGGCAAGCAAGCGCGGCGGGCGCTCCTTGGGAGCCAGGGGGGCCGCCGTCGGGCCGGGCGGCCACCACAGGTGGTCTGAGGGGAAAGATCCGCTCCGCGGATGCAGTCGAGAGCTTTTGGAACCCGTCGTAAGTCAGGAGGGAAGAAAACACACAGACACAATTGATCGTCGATTCCCAGGAAAATATGGGAAAATATGGGAAGTGGGGGGGAAGACAAAAACACAGAACATATAGGAAAATATGGGGAATCTTTTTATTTGTGTGTATTTATTTGCGTGTCCTGGGGCCCCTTTAGCTTCTGGGACCCGTCGTAAGCAAATCACGACGTCGACGGTTCGGGGAGGGCCCGTTCGCCCCTGCCAGCTCCCAAGCTTCTTCTTCTCAGGACCGCGTAGCAGGCCCAGCCAGAGGCACAGTCCTCAGATCCACGGCCTTCGCTTCGAAGGCCAGGGTATTCGAGGGCCAGGGTTGTATTCGTGTTGACCGCATCCAGGGTTCGAAGTGGGTTCCAGGTTTCTCGGCGCCCTCGCGCGACCACCTCCCCTGTCTCGCTCGCCTTGTCTGGTCATCGATCTATCTAGTGTTTTTATGTGTCCTCTCTCTATGTTCCCCTGCGCATTGTCGGAGTGAGGGTTCTCTCTTTTCTCTCTCTCTCTCTCTTTCTGTCTCCTCTGGTTCTGACAGTGAGGTTCTCTCAATCTCGCAGAAGCACTCCATCTCTCAGGAGCTTGCCCTCGCCTAGAACCTTCTCTAAGAGGCTTTTCAATCTCTCAACATACCACATCCTCACAGTCTTTCAGACTTTCTCGTAATCCTTCAGCACCCCCAGTCTCTGAGTACTTTGCAATCTCAAGTGCTCAGAATTTCTCAGTCTCTCCTGGTGGTCCAACAATGCAGAATCTTGCAATCTATAAGAAGTTCAGAACTCTTCAACACATCAAATTCCTTCAATCTCACAGAAACTATCAACGCCTTATAATAACATCATGTTCGATCGTATTTCAGTCAGTTTCGAGCTGTCCCATTCGGCTGGCTACGCACGGCTCTGAGCTGTGCAGTTTAAAAGAAACAAAGGGGAGCGGGGGGCTCAGGCAATGGGTGCTTGCCCTGCGTTCCTTCCCCACAAGCCCGCAGATGTTGCTGGAAGCGATGCGAGGGCGGCGTCGTGAGGGGAAGCTCGGCTAAGTCGGCAGAAGTGAAGGTAACCCCCCCCCCTCAGGGAGGTCGACGCAAGCGTGTCCTAGGGTTTCTGGAGTCGGCCAGTAGCGAGCCAGAGGATGACATCGAGTATTGTGAGGGCTCCGACTTCGAGGACGCGGATGCGGAGGTGTTCTCGGAGAGGTTCGCGCCCTCGGAGCGCATACGACGCTCCATCCGAGAGATGCACCCGCAGTCCCATCAGAGGCACGGGGGGCTACACCAACAGACCTCAAGGCAGGGCTAACGGCAGAAGGTGGAGAAGCAGGATAAAGAGGGAGAGCCGGAGGGAGGGAGGAGCAGGTGGAGGAGCGGAGGAGGAGGGATGAGGCGGAGGGAGGGGGGCGGGATCGCGTCGGGGGTGGACGTGGCTCAAGCGTGGCCAGCTGGTGACCCCAGACTGTGCAAGGCGCTGCCGTTGTCACTCTCGTTGAAACTTGCGGGACTCTCCGTGGGGACGGCACCTGAGCAAACAACGAATCACAAGCTGGCGTAACGGCAGTCTGTATGCCACCAGCTGCTTGCATTGGCCAGGGATCCACTGCTTGACCTTGCTTCTAGTCCTCTTGATGTAAGAATAAGCCAAGCAAGCTAGTTCTGCGACCGAGGAGAAGGTCTTACAGAAATGCCTGCCCTCCCTGCCGTGCCGCAGCCGACGGGAACGTTCCAGTCGTTTCCGCTCGGTCCCTGCTGGGGCTGCACCGGGCGGGGACCTCTCCAAGACGGCAGCCACAAAGAGCAAGCATGCCTTGAGGGCGTTGGCTCGTCTGCGCTGTAAGCTTGATCTCTGCGGCGTTAGGGGCAGGGATGCAGAGGTATCCCTGCCTTTGCCGCTGCGTCCGCCCGCTTATTTCCAGTGACGTCAGATCCGTCTTCCGAAGACTTTGTCGAACGAGTCTCACTTTTATCTGGCTGATCGTTTCGTTTTATGCGGCTCGCTCGGAGGCTTCGCATTTGCCTTACCGCGCCTTGCCGCGATCGTCAATCTTAAGTGGTTCATTCCCGCCTTCTCAAGATAGGAAGATCTATTCAGTCGAACGAGTCTGGGTCGACATGTGCCTTTTTTTGAATGGCAGGAGCCCCGCTCCCGATGAGCACATGCGCACAGTAAACTGTGGGCTGCCCATGGAGGTCCGAGACCCCTCCCAATTGCAAGCCATAGTTGTCAGTGAAGATCGGACTGCCGATGGTCAGAAGGCCCAGGCCTTCATTGTTTGCTTGGTCCCTGGCCGCGCTGATGCGGCTGCTGCAGCGCGCCACGCTCTCTGCTTCGGATACGTACTTGGATCGTACGGTCTGCGTGGACTGCGTATGATGGTACCGTCAACGATGAGTTCGCGCCATCAGCGAGGGGAACCGTATCGCAGTTAATGTACCAGGCCTCCAGCGGTGATTCGCGATTCAGCAGCATCATTGATGTCTCGAGTCTTCTGGCTGGCATGGGGTGTCCCGCGCTTCAGTCTCTCGGCTTGTTTGAAGTTAGATATTAGCTTGTGAAACATAGTCCGAGTTCGATTTGGATACCTTGTCGTCGTGTGTTTTTGCATGGCCATCCTGAGCTTTCCTAATTTCGACGATTCCGCCTTCACAACCTGGCCAGACTGCAGTGTCGAACGTTGCCATCATCTACTGGAATGTTCCTTGAAAGGCGCTGCCCAGCATTAGATCTCGAGCATCTCGCGTGCTCTCTCATGCATGCCAGTTTTTCGAATTCATCATTGATGGTGCCAGGCGCTCATTCTTTGTTTTCGTGGGGTAAATCTTATCGCTATGACACGTGACTGGCCAGCTTCAGCTATCAAACGTTTGTCTCTGACTATCAATATCGATGTTGAATATTTGTGTGCTGGTGGCATCGTCATTCAAGGTGATTCGCTGTTCGTCGTTAGTCGTTATTGAGTCTGTGTTGCAGGCAGTGGATTCGTGCATGGCTCAGTGCCGTGCCCGTTGAAACTTTGCCGCACAGGCCAACCACGCATTCGTCTCTTCCTCGTCCGCTGCCACTCTGCATCTCCTCATTTCCCTAAACCGCCCCGATCCTCGAGGTCTTCGGAGGTTCTTCCAGGTCCTTCAAGACCCTCCAGGGCCCTGTGGGTCCCTGGTTAGACACGGAATTGGCTCCATAATTTGAGGGGAAGTACAGAGGACGGAGGCAGATGATACAGAGGAGCATACCGAGATAGCGATGGAGGCAGGGAAGGGGGATGAGGGCAAGAATGATGATGAGGAGGAGGAGGGGAGGTGGGCGAGGAGGAGGAGGAAGTGGATAATGATGATGATGAGAAGGATGATGTGATTAGGATGATGAGGATGAGGATGAGCACGATGACGATGACGACGGTATTCGGATGATGATGATGATGATGATGATGATGGCACTGATGATGATGGTGCTGATGATGATGATGATGGTGGTGATAATGATGATGGTTGTGATGCTGATGATGATGGTGGTGCTCATGACAATTATGATGCTGATTATGATTATGATGCTGACGCTGATGCTGATGCTGATGCTGATGATACTGATGATGATACTGATGATGATGCTGCTGATGATGATGATCATGATGGTGATGAAGGAGACGATGATGCTGATGGTTATACGAAAGAATATGATGATGATGGCCGTGGTTATGGTGGTGGTAATGATGCTGATGATGGTGATGAGGAGGAGGAGGTTGAGGAGGAGGAGGAGGAATATGGGGAAGAGACGGAGGAGGATGAGGATGAGGAGGACAATGAGGAGTACTATTGCCATCACTATGCTGTTTATTAGTGTTGTTATTTCTATTTTTAGAATTATCATTACTATGTTTACTGTTACCGTTGTTGTGGTTTTTGTTGTTGTTCTTGTTCTTGGTGTTGGGGTTGGAGTTGTTTTTGTTGTCGTTGTTGTGATGGAAGTTTTATATATGGAGAGTAATTGTTTTTGATCCCCCCTCCGCTAATTATCGTATTCTTTCAATTGATGTGCCCCCCTCGGGGCTCGCACCCTGTTTTTTATCAGGGAAAGTTTGGTGCCACCGAACTGCGCTGTTGGGCCCCGAACTGCAACAACAACGGCTCCCGCCCGATACGTCCTCACAGTTTATTTAATCGCTTCGCTCATTCCGCCGGCCCATATTGTCGCACCGTTGTGGGCTAGCCGAGTTTTGGGGGCCGTTTTGGGGCCTCTTGGGGCCTCTTTTGGGCCTCTTGGGCGCCTCTTGGGGCGTCTTGGGGGCCTCTTGGGGGCCTCTTGGGGCCTTTTTGGGGCCTCCTGGGCGCCTTCTGGGGCGGAGGGCTCGATTTTTCAGTTCTCGGTTCCCCTCTTGAGCCCCTCTTGGGCCCGTCTTGGGGCCTCTTGGTCCGTCTTGGGCGGCACTTGGGCCATCTTGAGGGCTCTCTTGGGTCGTTTCGGCGCCGTCTTGGGAGCTTCGTGGGCCGTCTTGGAGCGGTCTTGGGGGCCTCTTGGGCCGTCTTGGAGCGTCCGGAAGCCGAAAAAGCCAGAACACAAAAAACATAGAAAAAACCAATGAAAATCAACGATTTTGGCCTCTTGGGGCTCTCTTCGGAGGCCTCTTGGAAGGCTCTTGGGGCGTCTTGGAGGCCTCTTGGGCTGTCTTGGGGGCCTTTTGGGCCGTCTTGGGGTCATCTTCGGCGTCTTCGAGCGCTCTTTGGGCGTCTCGGGGGCCTCTTGGGCAGTCTTGGGGGCCTCTTGGGGCACTCTGAGCGCGCTCTGGGGAGCCTGAGAGGCCGCACCAGAAGGAAAACCATCTCTGAGTAGACTTGGTCGGGCGGCGGTCGGGCGGCGGTCGGGCGGCGACCGGGCGTTGGTCGGGGTACTTTTCGCTGGGGGACCCCCAGGGGCCGCCCCGCGCGCGCGAACTAGAAATACTGTTAATACTGTTAACCAGTTACCGGAGATCTTAGCACGCCCTGGCCCGTTGGGCCGGCGAATTTAATCGCTTCGCTCATTCCGCCGGCCCGTATTGTGTCATCGCAGGCGTTTGCTTGCGCGTTCGTGGCCTCTTGGAGCCTCGGTGGGGCCGTTTGGGGCCTCTTGGCGCCTCTTTTTAGGCCTCTTGGAGAACTCGGGAGGCCTCCAGGGGGCCTCCTGAGCTCTAGTGACGGTCTCTTGGGGGGCTTTCGGCGGGCTCTTGGCGGTATTTGTTGGTCCTCTTGGGGCCTGGGGCCTGACGTTGTTGGTCCTCTTGGGGCCTCAAGGGAGCTTATTGGGGCGTCTTGGGGGTGTCTTGGAGAGTCTCTTGGGTCCTCTTTCGGGGTCCTGGGCGCCTTCTGGGGCGGAGGGCTCGATTTTTCAGTTCTCGGTTCCCTTCTTGAGCCCCTCTTGGGCCCGTCTTGGGGCCTCTTGGTCCGCCTTGGGCAGCACTTGGGCCGTCTGGGGGGCGCTCTTGGGCCGCTCCAAGGCCGTCTTGGGAGCCTCGTGGGCCGTCTTGGAGCAGTCTTGAAGGCCTCTTGGGCCCTCTTGGAGCGTCCGGAAGCGAAAAGGCCAGAACGCAAAAAAACATCGAAAAAAACAATGAAAATCAACGATTTTGGCAACTTGGGGCCCTCTTCAACTCTTCGGAGGCCTCTTGGAAGGCCCTTGGAGCGTCTTGGAGGCCTCTTGGGCTGTCTTGGGGCCATCTGGGGCGTCTTCGGGCGATCTTTGGCCGTCTCGGGCCTCTCTTGGACCGTCTAGAAAGCTTCTCGGGGCCCTCTTGGACCGATCTGGAGCCCTCTTGGACTCCGAAACAGAACTCCGGCATCTCTGACCCGACCTTGCCGGGGACTTGCTGGGGACTTGCCGGGACCTTGCCGGGGTACTTTTCGCCCGGGGACCCCCAGGGGCCGCCCCGCGCGCGCGAACTAGAAATACTGGTAACCAGGTACCGGAGATCTTAGCACGCCCTGCGCCCAGTGGGCCGGCGAAAGTAATTATATCATATATATATATTATATATAAATATATATATATCGCACACGCCTGCCGCACTGGTCCCGAAAGATCGGCCCCTAGGTGGTGGTAAGGAGGATACATATCCGCCTCTACGGGAAAGCGGTGTTACGACAAGCGGCGGCAGCTCATCCTCGCATCCACCTCCTCCACCCCGCCTCCTCCCTCCTCCTCCGCCACCTCCTCACCCACCCTCCTCCGCCTCACTCCTCATCATTCAGCAGCATGCACATCACCATCAGCACCATCATCATCATCATCCTCACCATCATCAGCAGCATCATCATCACCACCACCAGTCATCATCATCATGTCAGTCATAGTCGTCGTTCAGTCGTCAGCATGTCATCACATCATCATCATCATCATCATCATCATCATCATCATCATCATCATCATCATCATCATCATCATCATCCGCCTCCTCCTCCTCCTTCTCCTCCTCCTCTTACTCATCCGCCGTACAATACGACCACCCTTCGGAGGCACAGGGGGGGAGAAACCAACGTTTCACCCAACCGATCTGACTATCGATCTCATTGCCGATCGCTAGTCCGATCGGACTACCGATCTCGGTGCCGATCTCACTTTCGATCGCACGATCGATCTCCCCGTCGATCTCGCACTGGTTTGGGGCTCCGCCGCCTCGCACTCCTCACCCGACGAGTGGCCGCTTCCGGGCGCCAGGAGGCGCGGGGAAAGCCACGGGAGCGTCTGGCCACCAGAAGAGCGGAGGTCATCCGGGCCGACCTGGGCGCGCAGGCCGCCCGCGCGAGGCTGCGCGGGAGCGCCCTCGCTGTCCGTGCGGCGCACCGCGCTGGCGGCCCACGTGGGCCACCGCGTGAGGTCGCTGTGCCACCTCGCGCACGACCCAGGTTCTGATCGCCACTCACTGGTGGAAACGGGAGCTTCGCCGACCCCCCCCCCCCCCGTTGCTGCCCCCCTCCCCCTGCGCGGTCCGCCCCTCCCGCTCCCGCCTTTTCCCCTCTCCGGTGACAACGCCACCCCCACGGAGTGGAGAGTGGACCGGGAGGTGCACGTAGAGGGATGCAAGGTGCCGGCCGTGCGGTTGATGGCGTGGAAGCTCGGCGACGACTCCTTCAGGTCCGTCCTCGGAGGAGTGCGACGAGG
>CAUYUJ010017811.1:112500-145000 GCA_963575745.1 Prorocentrum cordatum
CCAAATTGGACCTCGCCTTCCCTGGGCCCAGCCAGGCGCACAACTGTCACCACGTCGATGTGCCCCTTTGAGTGTAGAGCGGAGTGGTGTCCCACACGGGTCCAACGAGACCTCGCCCTCATTGGGCGTTGCCAGGCGTGACGTTGTCGCCATCTTGCTGCGGTCCTGCGGTGTCCAGCGGAGTGGTGTCCCACGCGGGTCCAATTGGACCCCGCCGTCTTTGGGCGTCGCCAGCCGCGAAGGCGCCGCTATTTTGTTGTGTCCACTGGGGGGTCCAGCGGAAAAGTGTCCCATGCGGGTCCGCCGGGACTTCGACCTCCAAAGGTGTTTCCAAGCGCGCCGTTGACGCCATTTGTTGGGAGCCCATCGGAGTGTGGCCTCACACAGATCCAACAGAGGCCTCGCCCTCTTAGGGTGCTGCCAGGCGCGCAACTGTCGCCCCGCTGCTGTCCCTTAGGGTGTCCAGCGCAGTGACATCGCACGCGGACCCAGCAGGACCTCGCCCTTCGTGGGTGCTGTATCCCTTCAAAGGTATCGCCAGGCACGGAGCATTCGTGCTTCTGCTGCCCCCCATTGAGGGTCCAGCGGAGTCACATCCCACGCAGATGCAACGGGACCTCGCCCTCCCTCTGGGTGCCGCCAGGCGCACAACCCCAGAAAGGGGGGAGCGGAGGGGAACGCGGAGCTGCGTGGGTGTTGCCAGGCGCCGCGCAATTGTCGCCGTGCATTTACAGTGGAGACCCATGCCAAGAAACACCCTGCTTGCCTCCAGGGTGTCCTGGATTTCTTGGGTTTCGATGTTTTCGCTATGGAGAGCGTGGCGGTCCTCAATGGACGTCCTGGGGTTTCAGGGTTGGGTTTCTTGTGGTCGAGCTCCTCCTGTACGTTCTTGGGGGAGGTCCCGCGAATAGGCGCCCATCGCAGAGCTAAGCTATGCCTCGGCCGCCTTGGGGGTGCTGCCAGACCCAGGTCTGTCCCCACCCTGCAGCGCCACTAGAGGATCCAGCAGAGTGCGGTGCTGCGCAGATCCATCCGCGGCCTTGCCCTCCCAGGTGCGGGGCGGTCGCACGGAGATCCCTCCTTGCGTCAGAGTGAGGGGGCCGAACGGTCATTCATTGTCCTTGGGTGCGTGGTTGAAGTGGGATTCCGCGATGCGGATTGTTGTTATTGATTGTTTGCTGTTACTGTTGTTGTGGTTGTTGATGTTGTTGGTGCTTTTGTTGCTGATGCTGTTGTTGGTGGTGGTGTTGTTGGTGGTGTTGCTGTTGTTGTTGGTGGTGGTGTTGTTATTGTTGGTGCTGTTGTTGGTGTCGTTGTCGTTGTGGTTGGTGATGGTGTTGATTTTGTTGTTGGTGGTGGTGGTGGTGTTGCTGGTGTTGGTGTTGCTGTTGGTGTTGTTGGTGGTGGTGTTGTCGTTGCTGGTGGTGTCGTGGTCGTGGTCGTGGTCGTGGTGGTGGCGTTGTTGGTGTTATTATTGTTGGTGTTGTTGTTGGTGTTGGTGTCGGTGTCGGTGTTGGTGTTGGTGTCGGTGTTGGTGTTGGCGTTGGTGTTGTTGTTGTTGTTGATGTTGGTGGTGGTGGTGGTGTTGGTGGTGGTGGTGGTGGTGTTGGTGTTGTTGTTGGTGTTGGTGCTGGTGTTGGTGTTGGTGTTGGTGTTGTTATTGTTGCTGCTGTTGTTGTTGTATGGCGTCGTCCCCCCCCCGCGACCTGGACCGCTACCCATCCGCGACCCACCCCGCGACCCACCCGCGACCCACCCGCGACCCACCCACGACCGACCCCGCGACTCACCTGCAACCTGGCCCGCTACCCACCCGCGACCTGCCCGCGGCCCACCCGCGGCCCACCCGCGGCCCACCCGCGACCTGGCCCGCGACCCGGCCCGCGACACGGCCCGCGACCCACCCGCGACCCACCCGCGACCCACCCGCGACCCACCTGCGACCCACACCGCGACCCACCAACACTGGTTTAACAAAAAAATCGGCGCCTGCGGCAGGCTCGTTGTGGAATTTGAAAAAGGTTGGCGCCTGCGGCGGGCTTCTTCAGAGCCTCGCAGACTGCCGACGTCCCCGCCGCCCCCTCACTCTTATCCGCAACTGCGGGGTGATATGTATAATTGTAGATATACAATTGTATACGCATTTATAATTTTACACATATTTATATATACATATATATATATATATATGTACATATATATACATATATATACATATGTGTGTGAATGTTTCCTCCTCTTTGTGGTCGTCCCTGCTTCCTCTTCCCTCCCCCCTGCACTCTGCATCCTTTTTTGGGATTGTTCCAACTGGCCTCATGGGGCGGGCAGCGCCGTGGGCTCCATGTAGCTCTCGCTCGGGATCGCCTGCGGATTCATGCAGTCATTCGCCACTAGTTCTGACGAGCCCGGTGGTGCTGTCGCCTGTTGCAGGCGGGGTGGGTAGCTTGGTAGTCATCAAACGTGGTGGTGACAACACCCAGTGGTGAGTCTCGGGCGATTTGGTGTCACCATCCCGTTTGGGGACTCGCGTGCTTTTTCGAGGATGTCCCGAACGTTGGTGGATCCAGGAATCACAGAAGCCCGGCGGTGACCCCGTGTCCCAAAACCCAGCGGTGACTTTGGGGGGATTTCAGGTCACCACTTGATGTCTCACCACCTGGTTTGGGGGCTCCCAAGTAACGTCCCCAGCCTTATGTTGGGGCACACTGGAGGCGTCGTGTAGACCTCGTGTTGGTGCCCTGAGTTCCACCCCCTCCCCCCCGAGGGCCTCTGCCCCCAACCGGTGCTCGCACACTAGATGAGGATACCAGGCCGATCTCGGTAGTCGGCCGGGTTCCCAGTTCCGGGCTTTGGCTCGTCTCTGGCGCAGTTCCTGGCTCGTCCTCTGGTGCTGTCCCTGCCCGTTCCGTGGCGCGTCCCCTGGCGCGTCCCCCGGCACGCTCGGTGGCGCATCCCACGGCAGGTCCATTGGCATGTTCCCTCGTCTGTCCCCCGGCGCTTCTCCCTTGGCACACCCCCTGGCGCGTCCACCAGCACGTCCCCTTGGTGGGTCCACTGGCGGGTCCCGTGGCACGCCCCCTGGCTCGTGTTTGACGCGTTCCTCGTCTGGTCCTCTGGCGCTTCCCCTGTCCTGTGGTGTTAGGAGGGTGAGCCGAAACGCATTCGGCTCCCAGTCTCAGTTCGTCGTTCCTCGATTCGATCAGGGTCTGTTTGGCCCTCGTATGGGTTCGTACTGTGTTGGTTCGTCTTGTGCCAGTTCGTTGCGTCTCGGTTCGCCGCGCTTCGATCCGTCCAAGGCCACTCAGTGCGATGTGCCTCGGTTCGGATCCGTCCCCTCTTAGTTATTGCCGCTTTGGAACTGAATCGAATCTTGAGTTCGAGCGGGTTGAGCGCCCCGCGCTCTTCGATTGTAACGAGCCCTGGGCGAGCTATGCATTCAGGCAGCTCGAGTTTACGATCCATATCAGTTCGGTCAGGACTCGGATGCCAAGGACGACTAGATCCACAATACAATAGAGCACTTAACGCGGCATGGGACATGTCAGTTCAGCACGGCACAGCACGGCATAGCCGCCAGCATGGTACATAACCATCGATATTGTCAGCATTGCAATTGCCCGTCGCCCAGCCAGGTGTCTTCAAAATGTTGATTGCCCCCCTAGTGGACAACAGGAGCACAAACACTTGTCACGGCATCGGACGATCGCGACGCCTCTCAAGGTACCCGAGTGGACTCCGTGACAGCTTGCGGCAAGGCTGGTATTAGGTTGCTGCCCAAATGCAACCCAGTCTGACTCGACAGAGGCAGCCACGCGAGGAGGAGAAAGAAGGACGAGGGAAAGGAGGGGGAAGAGACAGCGAACAGGAAGCGAGAACAGCAGAGAACAGTACTACATTAAGCAAGGCAGCGAGAAACACTGAAGCCGGAGGCGGGGTAAGCAGCAGACGGCGAGTCACATCAGGCGCTTCGTTCGCTGCTAAACCCTAAACCCTAAACTCGAAACGTATGAGAAGGGGGAAAACAAAACAAAAGTGCCTTGAAAACGTTTCCAAGCCGTACATGTTTACAATCCTTTCTGGGTTCGAGGGTCAATCATGCTTCCCTTAATTAAAGCAACAAGAATTTCTAGCTTGTGAACATTTCCCAACAATATTGTGGTGTTGGGTCATCTTTTTGATGAGACACCGGCGTCCTCCTCCTCCTCTCTTCCTCCCCCTCCTGTTCCCATCCCTGCCTCTGCCCTCCGCATGTTAACCACCTCGGTACACCTCTCACACGTATCGTGGATCCCTAGGGAGCTCCTCCGAAAGCCCCAGTCGCAAAGTCCGCATGGCGTACCCGCCCCGTTGTGGCACACCCCTCACACTTCTCGTGGCCCCATAGGGAGTTCCAGCGAAGGCCCCAATGGCAAGATCCGTGTGGTGCACCCGCACACAACTCGGCACACCCCTCACACGTTCCGTGGCCCCATAGGGAGCCCCACCGAAAGCCCCAGTGGCCCAGTCCGCATGGCGTACCCGCCCCATGTCAGCGCACCCCTCACACGCTTCGTGGCCCAATAGGGAGCTCCTCCGCAAAGCCCGCATGGCGCCCCCGCCCCCAATCTGGCACACCCCTCACGCGCTTCGTGGCTCCACAGGAAGCTCCGCCGCAGGCTCGAGTGGCAGTGCTTAAATGCGGCCCCGCACCCAATTCGGCACACCCCGCACGCGGTTCGTTGGCGGAGCTCCACCCAAGGCCCCAGCGTCAGGGTCCGCATGGCGTACCGGTCTCCGATTCGGCACACCCCTCACACGCTTCGTGGCTCTAGTAGGGAACTCCACCGAGGAATTCAGCGGCGCAGCCCGCATGCCGTACCCGCACCCAATTCGGTACACTCCTCACACTGGTCGTGGCACCACACGGAGCTGCCCCGAAGGCAACAGCGACAGCATCCACATGACGCACCCGTGCCCAATCCGGCACGCCGCACACACGGTTCGTTGCACCACGGGGAGTTCTACCGAAAGCCTTAGTTTGCACGCGATATTCGCAGCTGCATATGTTTGGGTCCTCATCCTGGGTACTTCTGCTTTGAAATGGTTGGAGCGAATAGTTTCGAATAGTTCTGACGTGCGCACGCGGGAGCGCGCGCATGTGTCCGACATGGCATCTCTTTGCAAAAGATGATAGGATTACAAGAAACATCTGTTAGGTCAACGCATGTCCACCGCGTGGCATGAGTGGACAAGGACGGGGGGGGACACCATGATTGCTTAGGATTACATCTTTCTTTCTTCCAAACGAACGAGCGCGCAGAAAATGTATGCTGGCGAAGGACTCAACCATATGCAGCTGTGAGTGACGCAGTTGTGAGTATCGTCTTCGGTGGAGCTACCTGTTAGGCCACGAAACGTATGAAGAGTGCGCCGTAATGGGCGGGGGAGACGCATGTGAGCACTGCCACTGGGGCCTTCGGTGGCGCTCCCTCTGGGGCCACGACGCGTGTGAGGGGTGTGCCGAATCGGATGCGGGTACGCCATGCGGACGCTGCCGCTGGGGCCTTCGGTGGAGCTCCATATGGGGCCACAATTAAATGTGAAGGGTGTGCCGAATTGGGGGCGGGTACGCCATCTGGGGGCCTTCGGAGGATCTCCCAATCGGGACGCGAAACGTGTGAGGGCGTGCCGAATTGGGAGAGGGTACGCCACGGACATCCTCACGCAAACGAAATCTAGTCGACATCGTTCTTGCCTCAAATGGCGATGTCGCAAGTGGCATACCACAAAAATGAGATGCAGTCGACGTCTTTTTGGTCTCGGTCTTGCCACAGTGGCGATTTCGCTCGGGACATCTTCCAACAACGAGATGTTGTCGACATCGTCTTGGTATCCCTCTTGCCCAAATCACGATTTCGCTGAGAACATCCTCACAAAACTTAGATGTTGTCGACGTCGTCTTGGAATCGCTCCGATACGGCCCGCGAGGCTGGCCAGACGGGTTAACACGGCAAGGCGGGTTAGAAGGACCAGGTGGATTTAAACGGCCAGGCGGGTTAAATTGAACAGGCGGGTTCAAACGGCCATGCGGGTTAAAACGGCCAGGAAGGTTGCAACGGGCAGGCGGGTTAAAACAGCCAGGCGGGCAAAATCTGCCAGGCTACTTAAAACGGCCAGGCGGGTTTAAACCGGAGAGGATGTCAGCGCGGCCAGGCGGTTGAAATTACTAGGCACATTAAAACGGCCAGGTGGGTGAAAGCGGCCAGGCTGGTTACAACGGCCAGGCGGGTGAAAACGTCCACGTGGTTCAAAACGGCCAGGTAGGTTCAACAGGCCAGGCGAGTTCAAGCGGCCGGGCGATGCACAGCGGCCAAGCGATTTAAAACGGCCAGGCGAGTCGGAACGCCTAGGCCGCTCAAGAACCACCAGGCGGGTCACAACGGCCAGGCGGGTTAGAATGACCAGGCGGGCTAAAATGGCCAAGGATGTCAGCGCGGCCAGGCGGGTAAAAGGGCCATGGCAATGAAAACAGTCACGGGGTCGTAATGGCCATGCGGTTTGAAGCGGACATTCGGGTCAAAACGGCCAGGCGGGGTCACAGGTTCAGGCGGGTTGAAAAGGCCAGGCAGGTTCAAATGGCCAGGCGGGTTGAACCGGCAGCGCCGTGGAGATCTTTGAACAAATGGTCGATCCAAAATCTCGCGTGTTGGAAAGGATGTGTGTCTTACACCGTCTTGGAGTCTCTCTTGAAGGGCCTACGGACGGCTCAAGAGGGCCCGAAGACAGCCCGAGAGTCCCCCAAGACGGCCCAAGAGTGCCCCCAGACTCTCCAAGGATGCGACGAGAGCGAGGGGAGGAGAGGGCGTAAGAGGAGGAAGAAGGGACGAGCCAGCGATCTCGCGCCATCACAAAGTAAGTTGCACTTTCCGTCCCCGTGACAAACAGGTGACGGAAAGAACGAGGTACAAGTCATGTACGTTGTTTGGTGGGGCCAAGCCCTTAAGGAAGGGGTTCCAGGAGAAGGGCGAGGCGCGCGAAGCCAGGCTCTAATGGCCCGTTTCCCTCGTACGGTTCCCGGGCGTCTCCCATGGTTTTTGTTTTCATATTGTGTCGAGTGATGCGGCCCGAGGGCCCTAAGAGGGCCCCCAAACGGCCCAAGAGGGCACCAAGATGGCCCCAAGAGAGCCTCAGATAGCCTCCAGACGGTCCAAGAGAGCCTCAAGACGGCTCCAGAGGCTTCAAGATGGCCCCGAGAGGGCCCCCAGGGGCAAAAAGCATTGATTGATTCTATGGTTATTGCAGGTTTGGGGGGTTCTTACCTTTTCGATGTAGGAACGGTCCAAAACGGCTCAAGAGGCTCCAAAGATCGTCCCAACTCGGCCCAAGTGGCCCCCCAAAGGGCCCGAAAACTGTCCAAGAGGGCCCCAAGACGGCCCCAGAGGAGCCCAAAATTGCCCAAAGGGGCCCAAGAGGGCCCCAAGGCGGCCCCAAGAGAGCCCCAAGAGGGCCCAAAGAGGTTCCCAAGAGGGCCACAAGAGGCCCCCAAGAGAGCCCCAAGAAAGCCAAAGGCCTCCAAGGCGCCCCAAGACGGCCCAAAACTGCCCCCAAAGGGCTCCCACAGGGCTTCGAAAGGACACCAAGAAGACCCCGGCGAGGCCAAGAGACGCTCAAGAACACCATGGCTTCCATCAACGAGCGGTGACGCAACAAGCTCTTGACACAAAGGCTCCCCAGAGCGCGGTGACGTAAAAAGCTCGTCGCACCAAGGCTCCCAAGAGCGAGCGGCAACGTAAAAGTCTCTGAGCACCAGGGCTCCCAACGGAGAGCGGCGACGTAACAAGCTCTTCAAACCAAGGCTCCCTAGAGCGAAGGGTGCCATGCGCCATCTCGGGCAAGTTCCTGAGGCGCTCTTTGCGTTCCCGTGCCAGCCCAGGTCTGGTGGCCTTCGGCCCATCCCGACAACGTGCCAAGATTGTGGGTCAGAGTCCTCATGGATGCTTCTCGGGGTCTCTTCAGAGGGCTCCCGGGAACCTCTGGACGGCAGTTTTGACACTTATTGGGGGCCTCCTGTGGGCCTATTGTTAGCCTCTTGGGGATTCTCGGGGGCCTCCCAGAGGCCTCTTGGGGCCTCCTGGGGGAGGCCTCTTAGGGCGGAGAGCTCGAAATGTCGGTTCGTGTTCCCCCTCTGGGACCCTTCTTGGGGCGACCTTTGGGCCGTCTTGAGCCATGTTGGAGGCCTCTTGGGCCATCTTGGGGTGTTCCTGATCTGTCTCAGCACCCTCCTGGGGGCTTCTTGGAGCCTCTTGGGCCGTCTTGACGCGATCTTGGTGGCCTCTTGGGCCGTCTTGGAGCGTCGGGAACCCGAGAAGGCCCAAACGCCAAAGCGTTCAAAAACAGATAGACAAATGAATGAGTGTTGCCCTCTGGCGCCTTTGTGAGTATGCTCTTGGAGGTCTGGAGCATCTCGGAGGTTTCCTGCACCGTCTGGAGGACACATTGGGCGTCTTGTTGGAACGATATTTCGGCGAATCGGAGCCCTCTTTGACATGTCGCAGGGTTCAGGAGGTCGTTTTGGACAGACACAGAACACAGGGGGTCCGGGCCCTTCAGAAATTACAATGCTTGCTGCAGCAGCAGCACAGCTGTGAGCCTTGGGGCATTACGCTTCGTGCTAGAGGCAAAGTGGCGGATATTTAGGATGAGCGAACTCCCCGAGTGAATATGGAAAACCATACCCCGAGGAGTACCGCGAACCCTGGTCTCGGTGGTGTGGGGGGGGTTCTACTTGTTGATAGGGTCAGTGATCATATCACAATTCCTATGATCACTCTTAGCAGTCGTCTTAAGGGGAGAGATGCCAGCGCGTTATTTCGTAAGCGAAGTATGTTTCCTTAGTGCAAGCATTGTTTGGGGAGTTCTTTGCTATCCCGCTAGTGGTTCCGGACTCTCGGAGAATTGTTGGAGAGCTTCTCGGGCAATTCAGGGGGGTTTTCTAGGAGTCAATTTGAAGTCGCTCAGGGTATCAAGGTGCCTTGTGTGTATCGTTGGGCCGTGTTCGGCTGTCGGGTACATCATCCGTTTTTGAACCGACGGAAGTGCCAGGCATCAAAACATAGAGGTGGGGTTTGTTGAAATGCTTCGACAGCAACCCTGCCAGACTGCTCAAGTGCATCCTCACACGACCCAGCGTTCCCAGGGCGCGGTGCTGGATCCACCACCACGATGGTTCCACAGGACCACTTGCCTTGTGCACGCTTGGTGGTGGGTGCGCGTCTTATCCTTAGGTCACCTCGTCCTGGTTGCCTGTGAAGTCGTACCTGACCCTGATGGACTGGTACATCCTCACCAACTTCGCCCTCCAGGAGCTTAACCAGACCAGGGGTTGCCGAGGAGGGAATGAGGGGAGAGAGCGAGGAGGGACGTGAGGGGGAGGAGAGGGGGAGGGGATAGTCCAGTAGGCACCTCATGAGAGTGCTTGCTCGTGTCTGTACCCTTCTGTATGTTCCTCGCCCTCCTTCTCCTTGCACGACTTGGCTCTCGAGTGCAAGTGGGTCCAGCCGGTCCATGGTCCGAGCTTGCCCCCACTTCGCTGGTGAGCGGCGCCGCCGTAGGGCTGCCAGCGGCCTGCTGGGGCGGACCTGTTGTTCGCCAGCTGGGCGGCGGCCGTCACCACAGCGGCGGTCGCCAACTGGGCCGCCGCCAAGGAGGAGGAGGAGGGGGAGGAGGAGGAGGAGGAGGAGGAGGAGGAGGAGCGGGAGGGGGACTGGCCGCCAACTGGGCGGCTGCCGCAAGCGCCGAAAGGCCACCGCAGTTGCAGGTCGCCCCACACCTCGCGCCTGGGACCCGTCGCCGAGAGCAAGGGAGACGAGAGAGCAGTTCCATCTGGACCGCACGCTGCGTCTTAAATCCAGGAGGGGGAAGACACGCAGACACAACGCATCGCCGATCCCCAGGAGAAGGGCGGAAAATGTGGAGATGAAGTGGGGGGAGGACGGAAGCCCAGAGCCGATCGGGAAGTGTGGGACATTATGGGACCCGCGTCTATTTCTGTGTGTGTGTGTGTCCCTGGGCCCCCTTTTATACACACCAGGCCTTGGGACTCAGGGCCGGCAGCGAGCTCGAGGAGCGCTGGCGGGCGGCAGCGCGAGCCGCCCCGGAGGCGGCGCGACTCTGCGCCCAGGACCGGCGCGGCTCGCGCCGTGGCAGCCCGGGGAGTGCCCCAAAGCGGCCGGGCAGCTCGAGGCCCTCTCCAACCCCGCGTTGTCCGCGGTCCTGTTCCTGGTCTCGGGGCTCCACCCCCACAAGTACAACCTCGAGAATGTCCCTTCCTGACCCTGCGCAGTTCGACAGGAAAGCCTGGAGTTTCTTGGGATACCTCTTCGACGTGGAGCTTGGCACGGACGCTGGCAACCTGGTCTACAGCATGACCTGGACCAGCAGCCGAGCCCCCGTGTTGTCCTCTGAGCGGGGCGCGCATGCGATACTCAAGCAGTGGCGAAGCGTCCTGGCTCGCCCATAGCCCCACCAAACAATGTTCTAAGAGCCTTTTGTGTGTTTCCACGAAATGTTCTTGGAACAATTCTGGCGGAGTCTGTCGTGCTTTAGCTCATCGGATTTGTGTTCTAAGAATATTATTTCTGTTATTGGAACATGTTTGGTTTCTAAGAACATTTCGCGGTAGGACTATAGGAATGCCAGGACGGTCGGCCCTTGCTCAAGATACGGCGCCGTTGCTTCGCCGACCATTTCTGTGGAGAGGGCGGGGTAGGGCGCGCGCTCTGCCGCCAGGATCTTACTGCTTTGCAGTGGGGCACTCGTATCGGCACACAGCTTGATGTTGTTGAGGTGAAAGTGTTGAGGGGCCTCGAGGGGGATGCCCGTGCCAGCAGGATGTTTGGAGCCAGGTTGACCTCTCCATGTACCAGCTGTCCGGCGGAACGAATGTGAGCCATACTGGCCAGGATTGCGGCAGAGCCATTGGTAATAAAAGGCCGTGGAGACTTCAGTCGCAACGGTCATACAAGTCTCAAGTTCGACAGTTCCACTACGGACAACGTTGCGGTTGCTGCGTTGCGTTAGTCGATGCGGCATCCCGTGGTTCACGGAGAACCCTTACAGCTGTACGACGTGGAAGATCCCAACCATACCAGTGATAGTTCGGCGAGCGAGCGGACTTGAACTTAGCATGTGGCTTCTGCAGTTATGGGAAGCCCTAGCCAAAATGTACGGGCTGCTGTGGACACGTCAATGAGCAGTGCATCGGCCACCTCCAAAACCACACGCGTCAGGGAAGGATCTTTTGCTCCATCAATGGCCCGAAGCAGATTGAGCCCTCTTGGCCACACCCTACTTGTCACATCTCTTGGACGCTCGTGGCCGGGCCCTACCCCGCTCGCCTGTGCACTGACCTGACTAGAGCTCTCACTGCCGCAGCCCATGTGAGAGAACACATGTTTGGTACGGGCTGATAAGGGTCGCGACCCAAAGGTGTTGAGTCGAACCAGGCTGGAATCACCTTGCCGCGGTCGTTCCAGAGGCGTGTTTTTTTCGATACCAGTTGTGTATGTATATAGAAAATATGTATAGACGTATAATTGCGTATCGAGTGTGATTGGTTCTGTAAATGTTATTAATGTATGGATTCGCTTGCTTGCTCATGTATGTCTTCTCTACTAGTTTATTTACGCATTCATTCATTCATTATGTTTTTGTGCGTTTATGTATATAGCTATGTATTTTCTGTACGCATTACATTACTCAAATATTTGAATTAGTTCCGGGAGGGGTAATCGGCGCCACGGGTTGGCATGGGGGCCCGGCGGGCCCCCCCGCTTCAAGAGACGGCCCTGAAGGGGGCCCCCCAGACGGCACCAAAAGGGACCCTCCGGGGGGCCAGAAAGCACCACAGCAGGGGTCGACCTAAACGGTGTTTCGGCGATTTCGTGGACCGATTTCGTTTTGATTTCGTTTTGCAGCGAAGGCGGAACGAAAACAAAACGAAGGAAAACAAAAATAAGACGAAAGCGCAAAACATTGTTTTGGTCGAGCCCTGGGGGACCAGAAAGCACCACAGCGCTCCCAGCACGCCGACCAGTGCTTCGAAACAGCTCACCTGGCCTCCACGACGCCCCATGGGAGTTTCCAAGTGATTCCCGGGAGAGGTTCCAGGGGCGAAAAGTTGTGATTTCCCTTGGGTGTTTCGTGGATGCGTCGCCAACCCTAGATTGTGGTGATTTGCATTGTGGACACCGACGTTTACGAAGAAGACTCTTCCGTGGCACACAGCGACATCTTGAGTGTGAGGTATTCTACCACCCGCAGCGGCTAGCCGCCTGGCATCGCAGCGGGCAACTCCTACAGGTTCCGCAGGAATTCGAATGCTGGGGAGCAGGCCGCCATCGACCAGACCGCGGTGGATTATTGACGATCTGCGCTGGAGGCCGACCATCGACGGCAAAGGTTGGGCGCGGCCGCAGGTCCAGACCTGACCCCGCTGACGTTCGGCCGAGGTGGAGTCCCTGCTGATGTTCCAGATGTCGTTGCCCCCCGTGGTTGCACAGGCTGCTGCGCTGGTCGCCGTGGGCGGCGCCCTTGGGGGAGGAGCCGTGGCCGCTGGCCGCGCGGGGGCCGCGGGGGCCCCCGCGCCCGCCGCGGCAGCTGCCCTGGGCCGACATGGGCGCCGGTGGAAAGCACCACGGCAGGCCAGCGCTGGATTGTGATCGCGCCGCCCGCGGGTTCAGCGCTGAAGGGCCAGATCGGCCTCATGCCGCTCGTCGACGGCTCGCGCGTCGCCATCCGTTCGGTCGCCAGCTCCTCGCAGAAGTGCGTTGGATGGTAGGCCGCAGCGGACGCGCGCTTGATGGGGACCCTCTCGAACCTTGCTGTGACCAGCGGCAGCCTTCTTCATCAGCGGCGCGACGCAATTGCAAGATTCACTGAAGAGGGTTTCGTTGATTGGCACATCTCCGGCCGTGCACGACTTGGTGGTATTGCAAGTTCATAGATCGAAGACAGCGCGGCCCCCTCGTCCACTTCCGTTTCTGGAAGGCCGCCTTCGCCCTCTCAGCCGACGGCCACGGGGTGAACGACTGCGAAGCTGGCCCGCGGGCCATCTACACCATGGTTTGTCGGGGCGACCTCGATTTGCCAACATAGCTGGAGCCGAACAGATTTTGCGCAAGTGCCAGATGGACGAATACGCGCATGTAATGGACCGTCGCACCATCACAGAGCTGGCGGCGGCGAGGGCGCCTCGGAATATTACAAGAAGGACAGAGGGCGGAGGCCGAGGTCGCGGCACCGCTCGCCAGGGGCTCCTCAAGTTTGGGTACATCGACGACTGCGCGGCGCTCACTGGATTGAGTCGAGACCACGATGACTGCATGATCTGCCCCTTGCTCCTTGAGCATGCGGCGAAGAAGGGGAAGAGGAGCGCCTCCGCGGCGAGGCAAGTACGCATGGCCCACGAGGAACAGCGAGCCTCACGATGATGCCGCCGTTCAGTCCACGCGCGTCGCGCTTCCCCCCGGCGGCCCGAGCGCGCTCGGAGGGGGGCCCGGCGGCGGCGGCTCGCCATCCGCCGGTGACGGGCAACAGTCTGGAGCACGTCGTCATCGGCCTCGCGATATATTCCCCTTGCCTTTTCTGCCCGGTTAAGTACCAGGCCCATTCAGTGACCCACGCGCACGCATGCACGCGCTCGGTACTTCGTCGTGGCCTCCGCCAAGCTCGCGCTGGTGATATGGTGTCTCCCTTGTCGCAATGAGATCTAACCCGGCCAGCCCAGCGCCATAGTCGCTTGCTATCAGACAGATCCCTCGCGTCGGCAGCTCGCGCCAGGCAACATCCACGACGCTGTTCGACATGTCGGCGAGCCGCCTGAGGGGCCGACTGGCTCAGTGGCCTTTGATGAGCTCCGAGTGCTCAGCGGCTACGCGGGGGGGCCCGCCACCGTCGCTCCACTCAGCTCCGACAAGAGTAACAGCCCGTCGCGTTCAGCCAAGAGATCACGCCTTGAGCCCCATCCAGAATTCTAGTCGGGAGAGCCCGTCGGGCCATAGTTGAGCGACTTCATTCGGCGATGTCATCCCAGTCCGAGGGCCGGGCCCACGCGGCGCCCGAGGGCCCTCGAAGGCAGGGCACCGCCCCGGCGCTGAGGAACCCCGAGCTGCACGCCCAGCTGCCGCGGATCCTGGACTTTTGGAACCCGGCCGACTACTACGCTGACAAGTCACGCAGCGCGGGCGCCCACCTCGTTCTCAAAACGCCGGAGAAGCTGCAGCTCATCCAGGATTGGAGGCACGCGTCGCTGCATTTGCAGGCCCCCGACGAGGTCGCCATGGCATCTAGCGCCAGTTTTGCCGGGCACCACGTCGACGACGGGAACCCCATCGCCGCGGCCGAGGTGGATCTCGCCGACGCGTTCTACATTACGATTCCGCCGCTGGAGCTCTGGCGCCATGTCACGCCACCTTGCTGCTGGGCGGGCTCGCGGGCTCACCAGACTTGGGCGCGTCCGCCGACGGCCGCCCGCTGGCGGGCGCGGAGCTGGCGCGCGCTTGCTTCCGCTGCCTTCCGACGGGTCGCGGGCGACGCTGGAATCGACGGCCGCGCGGGCCTTCCAGCTGACGCACGCCAACCAATTCGTGGGTCGCCAGCCAGCGCCGCAAGCGACTGAGGAGGTGATCCACACCGAGCACGTAGACGATGCCATCAGCTTCTCGACCACCGCGGAAATCGCAGCAGCGGCCGCTTCAGAGGTGACCGAGTTACTTCGAGCCGCCGGCCGTTCCACTCGCGGCGTGGACTGCAGCGGCGGCGCGCAGGCGCTCGGCTGGCAGCTCGATAAGGAGCGGTCCGTCATCGGCCTGAACCCCGCAGGGGCCACGCGCCCGGCACGACTGCGGCCCGCGCGGCGCCCCATTTCACGTCGACGAGGGCCTTCATCTAGCCGGAGGCATTGCCCTGCTTTGATTCGCCACGCTATTGCTGCCCAGCACGGGGGCCGCGCGGCGCGGCTGCGGCCCCCGTGTCTCCGCGAGCTGCGCAGGTGATATCGCTTGATGGCTTCCTCTTCATAGAGACGCTGGAGCAGCCTTCGACAGTTGTCCCGCGATGGTCAACTCGTTCTGGCGGGGTGCGGAAGACGTTCAAATTGTCGTCGCTCGCCGTCGCCCCAGACCTTCCACGTCGCCGCAAGAGCTCGGGGGCCCCCCAGGATCTGGTCTCCAGGAGCCCCATGACGAGGCTGGCGGGAAGATGGTCGACGCGACTGGGGGGCTGAAGGAGGAGGATTACATCTCGGAGGACGTAGAGTTCCTGGAAATCCTCGATCTGGCGCGACGGGCAATATCCAGTTGCGTCTCATCATCGGCATCGTTCCGTGAATCAGGTCGCTCTCTAGGGGTTGGGATGGGCAGCGTCCTGTCGCCGCATCCCCCGCCAAATATCATCCTTCAACCGGTGCCATCTGTGCCTGCGCGATTACCTAGGGGCCATCCTGGCCGCCTCCAAGGGCCGCTCTTCTCGGCCAGAGACGGGCCGGGTCTCCTGCCGACAGCTGGCCATTTCTTCTTCGGCGGGCGGCTCGGACCCCTGCTTGCGCCAGGCGCCTTCTGAGAGGATCTCCGCAGACAGGGCCCCCAGAGACTTACCGGGCGCGGGCTATGCTCCAGGGCCAGCGACGCCCAGTGGCGTTGGAGCCTTCGGTCGACGCGATTGCGGCCCGAGGAAGCGGCGCGCTGGCCCGCCGAGCACGCCGCCGTCTTCGAAGAGGCCTCCGGCGGCGCGGACCGCGGCAGCAATGAACGTCGAGCCGCTGGATCGAGGAACCCGAGCACGGCGACGCCAGCACGAGCCCCCCGAGGGCACCACGCGGCGCAGACGCGGGCAGCGGTCTTTCCTCGAGGAGACGGCCGCGGGCAGCAAGACGGCGCAGAACTACCTGGTCCGATGCCAAGCTATCCTGGCCCGGGATGCGACGTCGCGGACTCCGACCGCGACCACGGCCGACCTCGATGAGGGGGTCTTGGAGTATTTCAACCAGCTGTCAGCTGCACCTCGACAGCCACGACCCGCCCGACGGGGCGAAGCAGGCGGCCGCGATCGCCCACTCCAGGCTCGACCTTCCGCCGAAGCCAGCATGCCTGCCGAGGGCGCACCAGGCGCTGAAAAGGCTGGAAGTCCTCGACGCCGCCGCGGGCGCGCCTGCCCCTGCCGCGGCCGGCGGCGATCTGGATAGCTCGCCGAATGGCGACGAACAGTCTCGCGGGGGCGTCCAGGGCCACAGCCTCGACGTTCATCATCTACCTGAGGCCCTCCGAGACCCTCTCCCTGCAGGCGCGTTCAGTCATCTGCCCGACCGCCAGAGTGGCGCGAAACCTGAGGGAGCACGCGGCACTGCTGTTCTCAGCCGAGCTCGACGCCTGATCAAAGACCACAAGTATTACGACATCAGCCCGCTGTTGGACAACCCCGAGTTCGCCTGGACGGTCCGCGTGCTGGACCGCATGGTAGCCTGCCGGGCACCCGAGCAGCCTCGTTTGATGCTGGACCTGAAGGCCTGGACCCAGGCCTTCTTAGCTGGCGGACGAAACCCTCCAGTTCGACGTCCCAGGGGCCCCCGCGCAATACCAAGTGCGGCGCTGGGGGGCAAGCCACGAGACGCTGGCCCAGGCCCGAGAATTCGGCGACGTCAAGAAGCGGGGCCGCTGGGAGGCGGTTCGCAGCCTCAAGCGGCACGCCAGAGGAGACCGCGCGCAGGAGCAGCTGAGGCGCCTGCGGCCAGACCAACGAGACCGAGCCATCGAGTCCGCACAGAGCATCGGCAACACCCCACGCAGAACCCGCGCAGTTGGGCCGCCTCCTCTAACTCGGACCTCGAGGCCTTCAGCGGCTCGGGCAATTAATTGTTCGAGGGCCCACCGCCGCGGGCCAGCCTCGCGGCAACCCCCGCGGGTCCTTGGGCTGGACATCAAATATGAGCCGGGCTTCGATGACCTAAGCTCACGTCGCGCGCAGCGCGTGGTGCGCGGATGGCTTCGAGGTGGTCTGCCTCAGAGGACTTGGCTGGGCACGCCGCGCAGCTCATGGTCGCGCGCTAGGAACCGGCCTAACGGCCCGCCCGCCCTCAACGACCTCGACAATTTGCGACTAGGCTTCAGCGACCTCGCTCCGCGAGAATCCCTCCAGGTCAAGCTCTGAAATAGGCTGGCCATGTTCTCAATCAGCTTCGCATAGGGGCGCGCCCTGCACGGCGTGCCCCGCGCCATCGAGAACCCAGATCTCGGGTCATGGAGACTCGTTGGGCCCAGCGCGCTAGTCAGCAGCTGGGAGTCAGGTCCCTAGCATTCAAGGTTTGCGTTTTCGGGACCAGTTGGAGAATGCGCTCTCGCACGATGCATATTCAATTGGAATTAGATAGCTTGGAGGGTTGTAAGCGTTCCCGCCAGGGCGCCCGCCCGTTCTCGCGCGCGCCTCGCCTTCTGGGCCACACTCGCGGAACCTCGCCCGCCCCCCCCCCCCCGCCCTTTTGTTATGCGGCGCCTTCTGCTGAAGCGCATCGCATCGCAAGATTAGCAGTCACACTTAGAGCCTCGACGCGAATGACGGCCTAGCGGCCAGGATTTCTCATGTGCAGGGATGTTTCGAGATCGCCTGGCTTCTTGGCCGTGGATCTGCCTGATCCTGAGCCGCTCTATGCACTGTGCATCGAGGCTGTCAATGCTTGTGAACAGACGCTGTCGGTTGCCGGGTCATAAAGACGCGCTTGGGTTGTGGATATATGTTGCGCGCCTGTCCTTCCACCCCCAGCATCGGTTTTGGCCGTCGACGCAAGTGGGTTCAAGCAAGCCCTCCCACCCTTGAGCCTTGCAAAGATGCTTCGCGGAAAGATCGCCTGTCTCCCTGGCCCTGGACCCTCCTGATCTTGAGTCGCTCGGCAGAGCGTCCGTCGATGCTGGCCAATGCTTGCGAACAGACGCTGTCGGTTGCCTGGCCATAAAAAGGTCTCTGGGTTGTGGACATGCACACAAAATGCATCCGCAATGGCTTCGCTCCCCACCATTGGCCCCCCTCTCTATCAGATCGGGATTTGCCAGAGCTGCACTGGGACACCTGGGCGCCGACTCGACGCACCCGGAAGTTCGTGCGAGGACGGCCGGTAGTTGTGGCGTCGTCAACGAAGAATCGTGGGCTCGGGGGCGCCAATCTAGTATAATGTGCGACGAATCTTCGCTTCGGGGTCGCGATTCTGGTGTAGTTTGCAAGGTTCGCGATGCGGGGGGAGCCGCTTGTGGTGCGAATTTCAACGGATCGTTGCCTCGTGGGCGCGAATCTTAAGCTATTTGTTGAGTAGGGCCGAGAGCCAGAGAGCGACTTCCTTTTGCAGGACAACCAAAAAAGGACGTCAAGGTGGAAAACGCCTCGCTGGTTAAGCCGACGAAGATATACAAAGTGCAAACATTCGTTTCTGTCAAAGGTTTTTGCGCGACGCCGGGTGTGGTGCATCAAATTTCAGCTTGACCGAACAGGTTGGTTGTGCCCATTGACGTCTGTTGGGGGCGGTCTGCAGCCCTGACCCCCCAGACTTACCCAAGTTGTTTGCAAGGGATCGCGGCCTCGTGGGGGCGGACGCGGCATACGCAATCTACAAGGTATGAGTTACTACGTCGGGGGCATTAATCGCGTATAAAGTTCGAGGACTCGTGGTTTCGGGTACCCGAATCTGGCCCGATTTGATAGGCTTCGAGGGCGACAAGATCAGATAATTTACAAAGGATCGTGGTCGCGGGCGCGCGGTGCAATTTACAGGGGCACGTGGCTTCGGAGACGCGAATCTTATTTTTAGTATGAAGGATTGTGGCTTCGGGGTCGCGGATTGTCTTCAATGAGTCCGGAGTGATGAACAACGGATTCTGGCCGCGGGGGCGCGAGCGACGCATAATCCACGAAGGATCATGGCCGCGGGGGCGCGAATCTCATGTATATTTCTGCGTGTCTCGGGGCCGTCCTGGAGAATGCTGCAAGCCCCGGAGGGCTGGGCACACCGGAGTGGTGCTCGGCTCCCCGCCTGGGGGGGGTGGGGCAGACTTTGCCCCCCCTTTGCCCGGCAGAGGGGGGGCAACCAACACCTGACTCAGTCGACTTCGCTATCGAAACGACATGGTTTCCCGGTTGGGGGTCTCCGTTCCACTGCGATCTCGCCCCCCAACCTCCGATCATTGGAGGGCGAGCACGGGGACCGGGAAGCTCAGGACCGGCAACCGTGGCTGCAGCCTTTGACATTTGCACGGCCTGAGCGGGGTGCCCTCGCCTCGCCCCGGTCGGCCTCGATTGCCGCTCCTCGCCCCGCGCGTTCCCTCGTCCCTGTGCCTCGCGCTGTGGTCCAGCGCGCCCCGCCGCTGTTCGATCACGGTCTGATCTCCCCGCGGCCGCTGACGTAGAGCTGCCGAAGCCCGACCCTCGCAGCCTGGTGGCCCCTCAAAGGGGGCGGCGAGCATTGTTGACGAAAAGGAAGAAAAGGGGGCGGTTCAACATCGTGAGAGCGACTGCGCGTGTGTTGTCTGTCTTGATGTTTGTTTGTCCCCTCTTTGTCGTCACCCTTACACGTTGCGATGTTCAAATAAACCCGTGGAGCTCACTGCCTTCTGCCTGCACAGGAGTCGCGACCCACAGGCCTTCAGCCGAACCCAGTTGGAGTCTGGCTCAGCCGCAGTCGTCACAGAGTCCTGTTATTCGAGCTACACTTTTTTGTTGGAAAGAAAGAAGGCAGGTCAGATTAAATGTGTTCGGTATTGCACCGTGGAGGTGAAAGGTATGTTGTGTAAGCCACGTTGCGTAAGCTGTGCTGTGTGAGGTATGTAGTGAAATATCCGTTGCGCAAGCTATGTTGAGCAATGTGTCTTGTGGGTGGCATGTGGTGTGGACGACGTGTTGTGATACATGTTGTACGAGCCATGTGTTACGAGCTCTTCGGCGTAAGCTGTGCTCTGCAAGCTGTGTGGCGTACGCGCACGGAGCGCCCACAAGCGGGCACGGGCTCCAACGAAGCGAAAATTCGGGAAACCCACCCAGCGCACGGGGCGCCCACCAGCGGGCACGGGCGCCAACGAAGTGAAATTATGGGCCTGCTACTCTCGTCCTGTACCTGCCAAGCGGTGACGGGCTGCAGAAGCAAGAGGCGATGAGAATACGACCAGTTCAGGGAGAATAGGAGGAGCGGAGGAGCAGAAGGCGGTGAGTGACACCAGGCGCTGGTCATCACCCAGACCTTCTTGTGTTTATTGTTGGCGTGCACGCTGGTCCCCGACACCGACAGCGACTGGCAGGACGGGCAGTACGACGGCGGCTACACGTTCCGGACCGCGCCAGACCGCGAGTGTTGGTCCTTTGGGCTTTCTGAAAGTTGTACCCATTCCTTCTTATTTCCCAACCAGCCTTTGGTGTTGGGTGCTCGTTTTGAGAGACGGTCCCCGCGTCCCTCCTTCTTTCCTCCTCCTCCCCCTCCTCCCTCCTCCCTCCTCCCGTGACCCCCCTCGCTTTGGCACACCCTTCACACGTTTCGTGGCCACATAGGAAGCTCTACCGAAGGCCCCAGTGGCAACGTCCACATGCATCCGCCACACCCAGCTCGACACACCCCTCACACGCTTCGTGGCCCAATAGGGAGCTCTAATCAAAGCCCCAGTGGCACCGTCCACATGCGTCCGCCACACCCATGTCGGCACACCCCTCACACGTTCCATGGCCCCATAGGGAGCTCCACCCAAGGCCCCAGTGGCACCGTCCACATGCGTCCGCCACACCCATGTCGTCACACCCCTCACACGTTCCGTGGCCCCATAGGGAGCTCCACCGAAGGCCCCCAGTGGCACCGTCCACATGCGTCCGCCACACCCATTTCGGCACACCCTTCACACAGTTCGTGTCCCCATAGGGAGCTCCACCCGAGGCCCCAGTGGCACAGTCCACATGCGACGGCCACACCCAGCTCGGCACACCCCTCACACGTTTCGTGGCCCTACCATAGAGAGCTCCACCGAAGGCCCCCAGTGGCACCGTCCACATGCGTGCGCCACACCCAGCTCGGCACACCCCTCACACGTTTCGTGGCCCTACCATAAGGGGCTCCACCCAAAGCCCCCAGTGGCACCGTCCACATGCGTCCGCCACACCCATTCGGGCACACCCCTCACACGCTTCGCGGTCCAATAGGGAGCTCCACCGAAGGCCCCAGAGGCACCGTCCACGTGCGTCCGCCACACCCATGTCGGCACACCCCTCACACGTCTTGTGGCCCCATAGGGAGCTCCACCGAAGGCCCCCAGTGGCACCGTCCACATGCGTCCGCCACACCCATTTCGGCACACCCCTCACACGCTTCGTGGTCCCATAGGCTCCACCGAAGGCCCCAGTACCACCGTCCGCATGCGTCCGCCACACACATGTCGTCACACCCCTCACACGTTCCGTGGCCCCATAGGGAGCTCCACCGAAGGCCCCCAGTGGCACCGTCCACATGCGTCCGCCACACCCAGCTCGGCACACCCCTCACACAGGCCCCAGTGGCACCGTTCACATGCGCCGGTCACACCCAGCTCGGCACACCCCTCACACGTCTCGTGGCCCTACCATAGGGAGCTCCACCCCAGGCCTCGGTGGCACCGTCCACGTGCGTCCGCCACACCCATGTCGGCACGCCCCTGACACGTTGGCCCCATAGGGAGCTCCACCGAAGGCCCCCAGTGGCACCGTCCACATGCGTCCGCCACACCCATTTCGGCACACCCTTCACACGGTTCGTGTCCCCATAGAGAGCTCCACCCAAGGCCCCAGTGGCACAGTCCACATGCGACGGCCACACCCAGCTCGGCACACCCCTCACACGTTTCGTGGCCCTACCATAGAGAGCTCCACCGAAGGCCCCCAGTGGCACCGTCCACATGCGTGCGCCACACCCAGCTCGGCACACCCCTCACACGTTTCGTGGCCCTACCATAAGGGGCTCCACCCAAAGCCCCCAGTGGCACCGTCCACATGCGTCCGCCACACCCATTTCGGCACACCCCTCACACGCTTCGTGGTCCCATGGGGAGCTCCACTGAAGGCACCAGAGGCACCGTCCACGTGCGTCCGCCACACCCAGTTCGGCATACCCCTCACACGCTTCGTGGCCCCATAGGGAGCTCCACCGAAGGCCCCCAGTGGCACCGTCCACATGCGTCCGCAGCCCCCATTTCGGCACACACCTCACAGGGTGGCCCCATAGGGAGCACCACCGAAGAAGATATTCTCAATTGCGGTACGAACAACTGCATATGGTTGGGTCTTTCGCCAGGCTATGTGTTCCCAACCATCTTGTGGTGTTGGGTTTCCGTTTTGAAGAGACAGCGCCCCGTTGTCCCTTCCTCCCTCTTCTCAACGTGTCGTGGCCCCATAGGGAGCTGAACCGAAGGCCCCAGTGCCACCGTCCGCATGCGTCCGCCACACCCATGTCGTCACACCCCTCACACGCTTCGTGGCCCCATAGGGAGCTCCACCGAAGGCCCCCAGAGGCACCGTCCACATGCGTCGGCCACATTTCGGCACACCCCTCACACGCTTCGTAGTCCCATAGGGAGCTCCACCCAAGGCCCCAGTGGCACCGTCCACATGCGTCCGCCACACCATTTTTGGCACACTCTTCACACGCTTCGTGGCCCCATAGGGAGCTCCACCGAAGGCCCCCAGTGGCACCGTCCACATGCGTCGGCCACACCCATTTCGGCACACCCCTCACACGTTTCGTGGCCCCATGGGGAGCTCCGCCCAAGGCCCCAGTGGCACCGTCCACATGCGTCCGCCACACCCATTTCTGCACACTCCTCACACGTCTCGTGGCCCCATGGGGAGCTCCACCGAAGACGATACTCACGACTGCTGTGCTCACGGCTGCATATGGTTGAGTCCTTCGCCAGGCTAATTGATCCCCCTTCGAACATCGATCGCGGGAGAAAGACATGTCCAGATCCAAGGGTGCCCTCGAGGACGCGAAGTTATTCGCGCTTCGCTGTTCGGCTCCGATTCCTCCTCTTCTCCCATGGGAGGCGGCGCGAGAGCGCAAAGTTATTCGCGCTTCGCGCAGCGCGAAGCGCGAAGTTGGGAGCCCTTGGGGCATGGAAATACAGTCGGCCTTGATTGGACAGGACACGCGAGAGGACACAAGACTTTAGTCGGGCTTGTCCCTCTACAGGAGAAATATTCAAAAATAGCCAAAAAATACTCTGGGGACTATGGTTTGAGCATTGTTTGACCGTTTTGGAGTATTTTTGGGGTATTCTTTATTTGTCGTCGAAATTACCCCTGTAGGGGGACACGCCCGACTTAACACAAGACCCTTCCGAGGGCCTTATGTCCATAGGAGTGTGTAAGAAGGCACGTGTCGCGAGACACGGGACACAAGGGTACCATTGAGCTGGCAGGGTCGACCTACTAATCCAGGCCGACTGTAGGTCCCCCGGCGGGGCACAGCGCCGACACCAGAGGTCCGCGCGCCCCTTCGAAAGTCTATGTTTATGCCTCTTCTCTCTTTGGGACAGGAGGGGGGACCTCAGGCGCGACCTGACCGACCCCTAGCAAACCATCCCCTTCCGTGTCGCCCTCCACGCCTTTCGAGCTCACCTACGGCCGCAGACACACGTCTTGGGGCGAGGCGACGGGGAAGGGGATGATTTGCTAGGGGTCGGTTGTCGGCGGCGAGCGAGGGGGGAAATGGGAAGGAGAAGGCAATCTTAGAGGGCAGCGGGGCTTCTCAGATGCCCTCGCGCCCTCTGAGAAGTTTTGTCTGTCTTCGGGGCAGGCTTAGGGAACGTCTCAGAAGGCCAGGGAACTTCCGGACCTTCTGAGAAGGCCTTCTCTTTCTCTCTTCCCCCCCTCGCTCGCCGCCGAACCCAGGCCTTCCGTGGGGTGCGTTTCGATGGAAAAATCGAGAGAAGGCCAGCCGTGGTGACGATCAAAGCCTCCTGGTGGCGCACAGAGGGCGAAACGCGCTCAAAAACGACCATGCTCGATTCTCCTCCTCTTCGCGGAGGAGGAGGTCGAGAAGGTGGGCGTTCTCTCCCACGGCACGGCGCAACCTTCCCCAGCCCCGCCGGGGCCGCATGGCGCAGGGGGATCCGTGTCTTCGACTGTCAAGCACCTTTGCTGAATACTTGCCCTGCAGGCCCGAGCTGGACACCTTCGAGCGGATCTTCGCGACGGTGGTTTACGGGGCCTGGGTCATCCGGGGGCCCAGGAGTCCTCTGGCGGGGGTGCCGCGACAGACAACAACCAAGAAATGGCTGCCGGTGGGCGCCCCCATTGGATGTTCTCAGGCCTCCCTGGAGAATGGACAACTTGTTTTCGAACCAGAGTCCTTTCGTGGTTTTCGGTACGGGAGCTGGCTCTGAGCTCCAGGAACGTCAAGCTTGAGCGACTCACGAATTCGGCAAGGAACTTGAGCGGTTGCACGCGTGCGAAACGCATGTCCGATGTCCTCTCCCTCGGGAACGTGTTTCTAGGTGTGAGCAACTCTGGCCGCATGATCGAGATCCTCCCGGTTGGAAGGATGGGGCTGGGAGAAACGATCAGATCGTCAATATTACCGCGCATGTTGAAGGTGACATTTGCACAGTCGTCGTACCTTGTATCTTTCCAACCCCTTCCTCCCAACACGGTAATTTTCTTTTTCGCACACACACACACACACACACACACACACACACGCGAAGACACGTACCTCATGCACGCGTGCCAGACGCCGGTTCGATGCCCCCGTCCGCGCACGAATGTTGCGCGTGGGCAATCCCAGACCGCATATTCGATATCCTCTTGACGGCTACGCGTGTCAAAACACATACCAAATGCACGCGTGCCAAGCGCGTATTCGATTACCCCCTCCCCTCAGCGTACGTAATTTGACGCGAAGAGAATTCGACGGCTGTATGTTCGATACTCCTTTTGGCGCCTGCACATGTGGAACACACATGCCAGAGGCACGTGTGCCAGACGTATGTTCGATATCCGCAGGCCGCATACTTAATGTCTCCTTTGCGCCATCGCGCGTAGAAGCGCGTGCAACATGCACGCGTGCTAGACGCCGACGCACGCTCGATACTGCGAAAGTGCATGCCGAACACGTCAAATCTCATGTCGCATGTCCCCTTGGCGCCTACCCCCCTCGCCTACTTAATCCCACGTATGTGAAATCCGCCAACGAATGCAAAGCACCCTGTTGCACACCCTTTCGGCCTTTGGCAAAAGGCAAGATAACACAAAGAGAACATTTGGCCAGAGCCCGTACTGGGAATTCGATACCCCCCGCTAGCGCCATTGCGCATAATTCTCCTAGCGAAGAACCCTAGAATATGCGGGTGCGAGTGTCGCAAAGCAGGTGGGACGAACGAGGGACAGCTCCCCATTGGGGAACCGAACTCTATACACCGACGCTTTTTCTGGCCCTGCACTGGAATGCGGATCCTGGTGTCTGCGGAATTTGGATGTGGACATGTGTTTCTTTCTTCGGAAAACGGGAAAAAAGCATACACCACACCACCCCGACGTCGTCCCAGACCTTCACAAAATCTTAGGGTCGAAACAGCCCGCCATTGATATTGTATATGTTCCGATGTCCGACTTGTGGGCCCACGAAGCGTGTGAGGGGTGTGCCAGTTCGTACGCGCGTACGCCATGCAAACGCAGCCATTAGGGCCTTTGGTGGAGCACCCTATGGGGCCACGAAACGTCTGAGTGGTGCGCCGAAATGGAGGGTGGAACTGCATGCGAACCCTGCCACTGGGGTCTTTGGTGGAGCTCCTTGTGTGGCCACGAAACTTCTGAGGGTTGAGCCGAAATGGGGGGTGGAACTTCATGCGGACCCTGCCACCGGGGCCTTCGGTGGAGCACCCTATGGGGCCACGAAACGTGTGACGGGTGCGCCGCGATGGAGGGCGGAATTGCATGCGGACCATGCCATTGGGGCCTCCGGCGGAGTATCTGATGGGGCCACGGAATGTTTGAGGGGTGCGCCGAAATGGAGGGCGGAATCGCATGCGCCCATGTGACGAGGATGAGGACACGCGAAAGGCAGAGGGAAGGGATGGGACGAGGGAGGAGGGGGAGGAGGAGAAGAGCGGGAACGCGGGGCGCTGTCTCTTCAAAACCCAATACCACAGGATGGTTGGGAAAAACATGTAAGTACCAACTTTACGCGTGCCGGGCGCATGTTCGATACCCTTCCCTCGGCGTACGTGCGTCTACGTGTGAAGAATCCGCCGGCTGCGTGTTCGATACACCCCCCACCTGGCGCCTGCTCGCGTGAAGACACGTGTCACATGCACACCAAAGCGCACAGTCAATCCGCATAGTCAGGGTGGGCAACTTTCCCAAGGGTACCCTTGCATCCTTGCCCCTTCGGCCCATCCTTAGCGACTTTCGCTGGCCAGCCTCGTTCGAAAAACGTTCATATGGGCCTCCAAGGCAGTTGCATCCTTTCCGCGCATCCTTATGATGCGGGTTGACCGTACCCCCCGTGGCGAGAACCTTGGGCCAGAGCGCTTGCCAGGAAAGTGTCCGAGAACAGTCCAAGAGCGCCCGAGAAGCTCGGCCGCCCACGGCGAAAGTTGCAGTCTTGTCGTAGCCCACCGCGTGTTGAGTTACCTCACGACACGTGTGCTGTCTCGAAGATATGCCCCCCTGGTGTTCCTTCTGACCTGCTGTCCATCGTCGGCGCGGGTTGCATATTGTTTCTCTCCCCTTCCCCATAGGTCCCCACGGAAAGAGGTGGGGGAAAAGAGGAGGGGAGGAGAGGAGAGGAGAGGAGAGGAGAGGAGAGGAGAGGTGACGAAGGAGGGAAGACAGGAGCAGGGGAGAGAGGGAGAGAGAGAGGGGGGGGATCACACAAACGGACAGACAGCCAGATAGCCAGAACGAGCGGGAGAAGGGGGGGGCATGGCCAGGAGGAGCAGGGAGAGAGGAGGGAGAGATGGCGAGAAGGAGGGGTGAGAGAGGGGCGGCGGTCGACTCCTGGGCCCCGGCATCTTGCACGTGGCGCTCATGGTTGCGCACAGGTGCCCCCGCTGCTCCTCCTGGCCGCCCCCCCCCCCGGCTAAACCCTTCCTTCCAGGGGAGGAAAAACCACCCAGATCCAGACAGCTGCCGTTTGCGAAGCGGCCCTGGGCGTTTACTCAACAGCCTTGCCCTGTTCGATTCCCTGGGTGCGTCTACTGAACGGCTTCACTGCTTCACTTGTCGGGGTGGTCATCATGGGGGTGGATTTTCTGCCCTCTACTCCCCCTCCTCCAAGCTGCCCAGACATCTGACGATGTGACTGTTTTCAGCGCGCAGCCTCTCAGGGGTCCCAGTCTGCTCCCCCAGGCCCGCTCTTCGCCCCATAGCTCGATACCTGATGGTCCTGGGACCCGAAGACAGTCCCCGTGAGGCCGGAATCGAGGAAGAGCGCCTGGATCAAGAGATCTCGGGAGCCTTGAGACGGAGGTCAAAACTCAAACGAGGGTCAGCCAACAGGATCAGGAGATCGTGTCGTCAGAGATCTTGGCTTTTGCGCTCCTCCTCCCTCCCAGGCCCCCGTCCTCCCCCCCCCTACTCGTCGCCGACGAGCGCCGACGCCACGGTGCAAAGGCTCGACACCACGTGGACGTCGACATCACGGCATAGAAGGGCCCCAGGAGGAGGAGGAGGAGGAGGAGGAGGAGGAGGAGGAGGAGGAGGAGGAGGAGGGAGGAGGAGGAGGAGGAGGAGGAGGGAGGAGGAGGGAGGAGGAGGAGGAGGGAGGAGGAAGGAGGAGGAGAGGAGGAGGAGAGGAGGAGGAGGAGGAGGAGGAGGGGGAGGAGGAGGGGGAGGGGGAGGAGGAGAAGGAGGAGCCCCCCCCCCGCGCGGACCTTCGAGAGGGCCCCGCTCCACGCGGACCTGCGCGCCTCGCCTCGCTTCGCCTCGCCTCGCCTCGTCGCCGCCCTCCTCCCGGCGCGGCAGCCGCCGCCATCGAGCGAGGCGTTGGCGGCATCCACGGCCGCCCGCACAGGGCCGGGCCCCCGTCTGGTGGACCCACGAGGGGGGTCCAGCTACAAGGGGGGCGGTGCAAGCGATTCGAGGATTGCAGCAGATTTGTCAGGGGAGCACAAAGTGACCTAAACGTTGAAAACTCGGAGCTCCGCGCGGATTTCTCGGATCGGCGCTGGGGCCCCCAGGCGGCGCCTCCGGCGCCGCCCCTGGCGCGCTCCGCGCGCCAGGGAGGGGGGGTCAGCGCCGATCCGAGAAATCCGCTCGGACCTCCGAGTTTTTATGTTTATGTCATTTTTTGTTCCCCTAGCAGATGTATTGCTGGACTTGCTAGTGCACTACAGCAGCTGCAACACAATACACTGCAAGGCAACACAGTTCTCCGGCGCAAGACGTGTGCAATGCGATTGCCCCAAATCTGTTGCACCACCCCCTTTCGGCTGGACCCTCTCTTGGGCCACCCGAACCCCTGCCACTCTAGGAGGGGCCAGGCAGCGCCCGACGACGCGCCCGCACAGGGCCCTCCCCTGTCCTCCTCCTCCTCCTCCTCCTCCTCCTCTCCTCCTCCTCCTCCTCCTCCTCCTCCTCCTCCTCCTCCTCCTCCTCCTCCTACTCCTATCCTTATTCCTTATTAGAATATACTCCTACTCCCCCCTCAGGCCGGCAGATAGGGGCCGCATCCGGGTGGTCCCATCCTAACCTGTAAAAAACAATACAAAATCAACATTTTTCTTATTTTTTCCTCTCGACATGGACGTCCTGTCGTCCACGGCGATAATCCATTGCAAAAAATACCACAAAGAGCACACGCGCGCGTTCATGTCAGAATCCTACCGAACACCGTGTGTTTGCAAGCATTTCAACATAAAAACATCAAAAACCCAATGCTTTTTCACAAAAATTGTACAAATTTCCCGCCCGGGCTCTCTTGCTGAAATCATAGGAAAACCATAGGAATCTTAAGAATTCGGTCAAATCCAGCGATTTCACGTCATCGCGCGGTGCACTCGCGATGCTCTGTCATGCACCCAGGCCGCGAATCCTGTGCAAAAAATACCACAAAGAGCACACTCGCGCGTTCATGTCAGAATCCTACCGAACACCGTGTGTTTGCAAGCATTTCAACATAAAAACATCAAAAACCCAATGCTTTTTCACAAAAATGCTTTGGGGTGTCCTGTCAGACCGTCGGGCTTCCTCCGGCCACCTCTGGCTTCCTGCGGTGTACCGGGCCATTCTCGACTCGTCTGGCAATGCGTGCGCGGCATTCAACACGCGCTCGCCAGTTCCCGTCGGCAACCGCCATCGCGGCCGCATCAGCTGTACCAAACCGGCTGGCCGGTGTGACTTCGGCCCCCAGTTGTGCCAGCTTTGCTTCTTATGTTGTGGGAGGGCGGGTGGGACTGGGCATGCCATGCTTGACTCGCTCGAGCTGGCTAGCTTGACTCCTACCTACTCCTCCTACTCCTCCTCCTCCTCCTCCTCCTCCTCCTCCTCCTCCTCCTCCTCCTCCTCCTCCTCCTCCTCCTCCTCCTCCTCCTCCTCCTCCTCCTCCTCCTCCCTCCTTGGCGGCCGCTCTCTGCTTTTCCGCTCGCCCCGTGCGCCTCGCGTCCAGCGCGCACCGCCGGTCTCGACCCACGCGCCTGCGCCCGCCGGCTTTACCGATTGGAAAGTTTGTTTCAACCAGCCTTGGCACTTTTCCTCGGCGCCGGCCTCCCCAGAGATCCAACGAATTGAAAAAATCACGACGGAGGTTGTTCCCATTTCTCGGCATCCAGTGGCCATTACCCGGCCTCGGGACCGACAAATAACGACTCTGGATGAAAAACCCGTCCTGGCGAATGGGGCCCCGCATTGGGGGTGGGGGGGGGGGAAAAACAAAAACAAAAAAACAAAAAAAACGACATCGGATTTCTGGGTCTGGGGGGGGGGGGGCGCTATCGGGCCACAGCACAGGACCAGCAAGCATCGATGCAGGACGGAAAATTGCCCCTGGGCAGCGGGTCGGGACGCCTCTCGGCCGCGCACCGAAAATTGTGCCTCGTCGGATGTCTGGGCTGACCGGCCGCGGCGGCGCCCGGCACGTGAGCGCCTCCCTTCCCCTCCCCCCGCCCCGCGGCCGCTCCCGCCTGCCTCTTCCTCCTCCCGCCGCTGGTCAACTTGCGCTTCCCGCCGCCTGGACCGCCTGAGCGCGCGCGAGCGGACTGCCTCTGCCGCGCTGCGACGGGGGGAGCCCCTGGGGCGAGAGGCCCGTCACGGAAGCCAGGCGGTCGCAGACATGGATCAAGGGGGCGTGGCTCAGCGGCGGGTCCCGCTTCCATGGGAAATCGCGGAGTTCCGCAGCCGAGCGAGGCGGCACCGGCCGCATTCTGGGGAGGGCACCTCCCCCGATCCATGGATGAGGCGACCGCGCGCCAAATCCATGGATCGCTAATCCATGCTTGCGCGCCCCCGAGTCATCCAGCATCGCGCGTTTCCACCATTCGCGTTCGGCCGGGCGTGCTGGCTGGCACCCGCCACTGTCCGGGCGGCCCCCTTGGTGCCAGGAGCCCCACGCGCCCCGATGGAGGGCGCCTCGCAGTTGAGATCGCACCTGGCGCTTGCATGTCGCGGCAGAACAGAAGCGCAGCGGCCGCCCTTCCACGGAGCCGCGTAAGTATCCGCACTCCCATACATGGGCCGGCGCCGGGGCAAGCGGCGTGCGCAGGGCGCTGCGCGCTGTGCGGGGTCTGCGCGGTGTTCGGAGCACCTGCGTTCGCATGAGCCCACGTGTTTCGAAGAGACAAGCGGCATGAGCATGAACCTTCGAATGCCCATTCGGATTTCTTGAATCGGCGCTGGACCCCCTTGGCGGTGCCAGACTTCGAAAGCTTCTGTGCATTATGCGTTGTCTCATTAAGCTGTATCCTCTCACGTTTCTCTGGCAGCGATTGCTCGGTCGCCCATGCAAGACCCGCTCGGTTAGGATCTAGCTATGCGCTCGGCCCAGCGCTCCCGAACAGCGCGGCGTCTGGAGCAGATGAGGGGATGCGCGAATCGCGTCCTGTGTCATTCCGAACGCCTACCATCCTCCCAGGTACGGGTGGACGGAGTGCTTCGTCTCATCGTGGACCAGAGTTTACGAAGACAACGGGATGATTGGACCAACAATAGCGGACCGCGTCAGGGGACGGAGAGGGGGAACAGAGAGACATAGAGAGAGAGACCAAAAAAATGTTAAAAAGAGAGGGAGGAAATGGTAAAACAATGGTTTAAAAAACAGAGAAAAGAGAGAAGGGGATGGAGGGAGAGAGGAAGAGAGGGTATTTATATTGAGAGGGATCTCATTGGGGTGCAGAGATCGAGAGAGAAGGATATCATGTATAAAAGTTGTCACACTTGCACATGCACATACATCGATAGAGAGAAGTAGGGAGAGAGGGGAGAGACAGAGGGAGAGAGAGACAGAGGGAGAGAGAGCTAGTTACAAAGTAAAATTAATGAGAGAGGCAGGGAGATAGTAACAGAAGACGTGTACGCATACAGGCACACAACAGAACAAGCCAAGAAATGGTATACCATAGTACAGCAAGTAAAAATTCGGGGAGCAGCTGATGATCACCGATTCTGTTCGTGCAACACCAGGTCGGAATGTGCGTAAGACTAGGAGTGTTGGGAATGATTAGTCACGCAAGCAAGCAACACATAAATGGTAGGAGGGCGGAGGAGGAGGAACACGAGGGGAGGGAGGACGAGGAGGAGGAGGAGGAGGAGGAAGAGGAGTGGAACGAAGGGGAGGAAGAGGAAGACGACAAGGACCAGGATGGATAAGAATGATGACACATATGATGAAGAGGATGTGGATGAGGACGAGGATGAGGAGGAGGTTGCGGAGGAGGAGGAGGAGCAAGAGGGGCAGCAGGACCAGGAGAAGGAATAAGGAGGATGTTGAGGAGGAAGAAGGAGGCTGTGTAAGAAGATAGAGCAAGCTCCCTCGCAACCAGCGAAGCTTAGAGACTTCAGTTGGAGCGGGGGGGAACCCCAGGTGCCCCTGGGGTCGGAGAAGGCTCGCCGCCCTGTTGTGCTCCGAACGGTACCCAACAACCGCTTCCTTCGGATCTTGGAAACCGTGCAACGTTGCAACCTCGTGCATACATAGAGGTTCGGGGCCTTCGAGCCCAGCCCGTAGGAGGCCCCCTCGGGCTCAAAACCTGCAGAAACTCTCAGCTCTCCCACCCACAGAGCTCGGACTTCAGCGACCGACTCGGGCTCGGGGATGCCGCTGAGTTCGGAGTCAAGCCTCTCCACGGCCTGCTCCTCCTGTGTGGCTAGGACAGCATGTGCGCTCCCTGCACAGATCGAAGCAAGGCCCGTCCCAGACCGAGCGTTTTCTGTTCGCCAGCATCGCACCCCATGCAAAAATTAGCCTGGCGACGGACCCAATCATTTGCAGTTGTGCGTACCGCAATTGTGAGTATCTTCTTCGGTGTCGCTCCCTATGGGGCCAAGA